>JAULBU010022210.1:0-18896 GCA_032358235.1 Odonthalia washingtoniensis
TCCGCGTAATGAATTCACCGATTCGCGTATAGCAGCGGGTGTTTCGTACGTTCTTAGTAACGATTGGACAGCTTCTGGCCAGCATGTTACTCCTCCGGAGCGATCTCCATTTCTAGTTGATCTAAATTGTTTCGCGGCCTTCCCCGTAAAGAACTGGTGAAGGACAACGTATGCCTGTGCCTCGCTCAACCCGAGTATGTCACACTCTTCTACCATCCTGGATAGGAAGTCGAATACCAGTATTGGGTCCTCTCCCGCTAACCGGTGTTCTTTCATTGTTAATTCCAGATTCTTAAGAAGTCTGCGCAGCTCACCAGTGGATGCACTGTCTCGTTCGCCACTTGTACTTGACAAACGATAATATCTCTACGACATCAACCGGTCGAATGCTGGGTTTGATGGTTTAAACGAGGTCAATCCTCGGTGTTTAGGGCCTTTTCACGTTCAAAGAACGGTACGGCCAGGTCGATAATATCCAAGCCAAGGCCTGTTATTTCGTCATCATCTTCTGACGATGAAGATTCGTAGTTGGGCATACTTCGCGATCCTGCTGATGAGTTTGAAAGGTGCGAGCGTGACGCGCGAGATCCATTCTTTCTTGCTTGGCGTGATGTATCACGATGTACCACTGAATTCCGTTGAGACGGTAAGAATAGACGTTGAGGTGCGTCTTCCTGACCCAGTACGGTATTAAAATCTTTTTTTTTTTGCTTTTTGTTCCACCTCTAAATCCGAGTTTTGTTGTAGTGGTGTACCGTGTTCCAAGATTGCGTTGACGTCCGAACGTAATAATTTTACGGCTTTGGCGACTGACTCCGTTGGAGAGGCAATCTTTTCGGCAAGAGACAACTTAATAGTCGTAAGCTCTTCGTGGCGGTTTTTAAATTCCTCCTCGAATTCGGGTTTTCGGGTAATTTCTTCTTCCAGACGTAAATTTAAGTCTGTTACTCTTTTCTTGATTTCCACGGATTCTTCGCAGAAAATTCTTGTATGGTTTCCTCACTTGTGAGTTGGCCAGCTAACGGTGCGGATGTGTCCACAGAACCTGTTCTTGATGTTGCACGGGAAGCTTTACGCGGCGATCCCGCGTGCAAGCTGCCGGTCACTGACTGTGTTCTTCTTGATCCAGGCTTCGGAATGCCCGTCGGTTGATTTTTGTTCAATATTAAAGTGTTGATCTATTTCCACCTGAGATTCTAGGCTGGGAGACCAGATTTAGTGCAATGCACTTCCCAATAAATGGAAGGAAGGATAACGGCACTAAGGGTGTTCGAGGTCCTCTTTCCGAAGTAGCGTGTATCGTCTTTGCACTTCAACAAACGGGGAGGGGTTGAAGTTGTCAGGTGACGCTCGGCTAATGCGCGGGTGGTGAGTATTACTTGTCACGACCGCTGTCGGCGAGGTGCGATGTGTGAAGGTCGGATTTGGATCTTGGTCACGTTTTTAAGGCGGTGGATACAGCACGACGTAAGGTGAGTCGGACCAAAAGTGGCACGTGTAAGGTGCTGTTGGACGACTCTCGCAAGCGAGATAGAATGACTATCGTGGCCGAAAAGGATTCGTTGTGTTGAACGAAACTCAAGTTTTGGGGGTAGATTCGGTCTCGAAGTTGCCTGCCTTTATTAAAATTCAAAATTCAAAGTGTGAAAAAATCCCTTTAAGTACGTCCTACCCGACGCTAGTTGGCGATAGGTGGATCATACAGGGCATGACGGACAGTGAATTACTGTATCATGTACAGTAATTATCCCATCATCAAAAGGGATACATGGCAAGTAGATCAATTTCCTTGTCTCGCCCGCTCGCGAGCAACGTGGCGAATCGTGACGGAAACGTGGCCAATTGGTCTCGCTTCGTAACAAAAAGGAATAATGAGCACCGAGGCCAATCGAACTTGGAATGCCCGTTGCACCACAGTAAACAGTAGGGAACGCCTACGCACGTTTGGTTCTGTACGATACGGACTACCGTAGTTTACGAACTGTCTGTGGCGAAAAAAGAACGGAAACAGTACATCAAATACAGCATATCTGTCAAAGTTTAGTGACACAATTAAATTAGAAGATGTGCCACATGAAACAATTTGCCTCCATGGAGTGCTTGAAGTAGACGATATGGGCTTCAAAAGAGCAACACGGAGGTATCTTTGTTGCCGCTTCCGTATCGAAGCCTCATTTTTCTTTATGCTTCGCCTCCGGCGTACGATTTTTGCAACAGCTACAAAGACCGCCGCAGCACCATCGGCAACTGGAATTAATTTTTGGTGCTCCATTTCACAGTTCATGATGTATTGACGGAGGCTACTGACTTGACATTGAATGATTTTTCAATTTGTTAATTAAATTAACAGATGGACTTTTACTTATCACGGAAAACGTGAGAGAGCATTTACCTATCACGGAAAACGGTCGGCCAGTTTCCTTATCACGGAATGAAATTTATTAAAATTACACATGTCAATGTCAGAGGATATTATATGGTTAAGTAAAGTAAAATCTCAAATTCTTTTGATTTCGTTTGTTCCGGTCCAATTTCACATTACCCTATCCCTCTCTTCATTACGGCAAACGTTTTTGATCAACAACCCTATTTATGGATTCATCCTCTCATCTATTGTTCGAAGGGGCATCCTTTCCAAACAAAATCAGTCTTACAAATGCATTAAACATGCACGCATCCCATCTTGGTTACGAATATGTGATCAAAGAGAACAAGAAAGAGTTATTTATTGCAATTTGCGCAAGTAACACAATCGGGCAGAGTAGAAACGAAAAATGCAACTATAGGCTCTACGCAAGAGGAGAGCATGGATATAATTTTATAGTCCACGGTTGGAATGAAACACACAGATGTGCGTTAGGAAAACATCTCACAAGGTCATCGTTTGGTACGGAACTAGTGGCATCAATTATTCAGGAAAAAATAAAAAGTGATCAAAACTATGCTCCTAATCAAATAATAACAGATATAAGATTGAGATTCGGTACAAAAATATGTTACCAAACAGCTTATAGAGCTAGATAAATATGTAAAGATAAGATAAATGGCTCTTATTTCATTGTTCATGCATTAGTTACAAAGTATTTAGAATCATTGGGTCAAAATAACAGCACTTCAATTATAAAATACGACTCAAAAGATGTTCATTTCTATCTTTGTTTCATATCCTTCAAGTCGTGTATTGAATCCTTCAAATCTTGTTGACCAATAATAAGTTTGGATGCATGTCATCTCAAAGGAGTATATAGAGGTCAACTTTTTACTGCTACATTTTTAGATGGAAATAATAACCTATTAATGTTTGGATATGGAATACTCAACCAGGAAAATTCTGAAAACTGGAAATGGTTTCTAGGTGCACTGAACGACGCAATAGATGTACCGTTTAGAGAAGAAATGGTCCTAATTTCTGACAGGCAGAAAGGACTTATAGATGCAATACACGTGATATTTCCAACAAATTATCAGTCAGCCTTTATGCGACTCCTAGCGGACAACGTTCGCACAAGGTACCGAAAACATGTGGCAATTAATCAGCATTTGTGGAAAGCTTCACTAACGTATAAAACAGACACATTTATCGAAAATATGGCACAAATACGTGGAATTGATGAAAATGCAGAAAAATATTTATTGGACTCTAATACTTCCACTTGGGCAAATGTTACATTTCTAACTCGTAAATATGGTATTATGACATCAAATACAGCTGAATCATTTGATGCATGTGTCGGTTCTGAAGTGAGATCATATCCAGCACTTCAATTAATTCAAACCATTACACTTAAAATAAGTTCAAAAATGTACGAACGTAAATAAAATGCAGTAAATATTGAAGAATCTAACATTAATCGTCCTGTGGAATATTACAGAAAGAAAGTGGAAGAGAACATTTTTTTGGGACGAAAGATGATTGTACATAGAATGTCAGATAAATGTTTCTTAATTGACTCGGGGGCGCAGTATAATATTGATATTGAACTACGCAAATGTACATGTGGAAGCTGGGAAGGAACTGGATATCCATGTTCACATGCATGTGCTGCGTTATCATTTAGTGGTAGTAATAGTGATGGGGTTTTCTTTTCTGTTCATCCTTGGTATACACAAAACGTTTATAAGAAGACCTACGAAATGTGCGTAGTTATTCCCGAACTACCAACCCTTTCTGGCGAGATCCCAACAAATCCCGACCTACCTCCGATAACTAGACGGCCTCCTGGTAGACCAAGAAAACGAAGGTTTGAGGCGAAAAGTGCAGGGCTGCGATCATTTAAGTGCTCCAGGTGTCATTTGAGAGGTCACAATAAGCGTTCTTGCACTGAGCCTATTGACCCGAAATGAAGTGGGGCTGTCTGGTAAACGGATACTGTCGGTAAATTTATTTAATTTCTGAATGCACCCACTGTGATGTGCTACCAAAGTGTCACTTTCGTTAAAACGTCTGCTCTTGTTGAGGATGCTCAATGAAAATCTGAGACACAGCAGTATTAGTATATTTAAACTCTGGAGATGATAAGCCTATATCATCATAGACTAGGTGCTAAATGAGGGCACCATACCTTTACTGCAAAGTCTATCTCAATCTGTCGCCGTGCTAGTCTGGCAATTTTTACGAAAACCCTTCAAACGTGCCAACGTGGCGGCACTAGACAAGAAAATTATGGCGGCTTTTACCGAAAGGCGTAGAACGGGCGGTATTAGTAGATTGTTTATTAGAAAAAAGTGACATTATTGGTTGGTGTATGTTGTCCTTCTGGTGTCAGAATGACTACACGTGTTGAGTATGTTCATAACAAATGAAATCAACGTCATTACTTTTACACAGCGCACTACTACAGTACATGAGTTATAGTAGAAGGGGGAAAGGGAACCGAGTTTGAACCGAACACCGAAACGAAACAGTACGACTTTTTCATTTACGAACAAACTCAACAACGAAACTCGTTTTAACATTTTGATGATTTCCAGCACATCAATTCAAAGCGACCTGGAATGAGAAACAAAACATCACAATCATAAAATGACGACGACATTGGTTCCGGGTTCTAAACCTTGGTTCAAATCATACATACTATCGACATTATCACCGAAACAAGACAACAACAACGACAGCAACGACTCAAATGTACGTTACGCTCAGGTGGTAAAAGGTGTGAATCAACGTCGTGAATTCGTATTGTTCGATGGTGATTATTCATTAAATGGGGTACTGTCAACGAATGCTGCCAATGTTTTAGAAGCTGATGAGGAAGATATAGGAGTGACTACTCGCAATTTATTAGGTCATGTAGTGACTTTATCCCATGTTATGTTATTAACAGAAGCTCCACATAACTGTACATTACTCGTACGTCAGTTACAAGTTTGTATCGGATTGCATGTACAAAGACCTTTGCCAATACCTTTATTCGTTGATCGTGTTCCAGTCGTCGTTAATGAAGCTAGAGCTTGTGTCGGTAGGGATCTAGCTAAATATCCAACAGCTAGTGATATTGATAGAGAACAACGTAATGGAAGTGATGGGAAAAGAAAACGGGGAGGTGTTGTTTATGAACTATATAAAGAACTTATTGGTGATAGGAGCTGGGGTGGATGGTTGGGTTTAGGTAGCGTAAATCATGCAAATAATATTAATGGTGTTCGTGAAAAATCGAATGTCAATGAAGATGACATGGATGTTAATGTCGGTAAAGATGTTAAAAACGTTACTAGTGCTAATGATACCAATGAAAGTAATAAGAATGGAAATGGTGATGAAGTGAATGGTGATGTTAGAGCAGAGTCCGTTCATGGCGATGTCAGAGTAGAATCAGTGCATGGTGATGTCAGAGCAGAGTCACGGAATGGTAATGTTAGAGCAGAGTCACTGAATGGTGATGTCAGAGTAGAATCAGTGCATGGCGATGTCAGAGCAGAGTCACTGAATGGTAATGTCAGAGCAGAGTCACTGAATGGTAATGTCAGAGCAGAGTCACTGAATGGTAATGTCAGAGCAAAGTCACTGAATGGTGATGTCAGAGCAGAGTCACTGAATGGAGATGTGATCAAATTGGACAGTGACAATGATGATGATGAAGTAGAAGTGGACATCGACAAAATGGTTGAAAAGGATGAGGATCGTGATGTTAACGATTACAGTGCAGTACCTGCTGAACTAGATGAGATGTTTGAAACAAGCACTGGTGAAAACGATGATGGTGAGGAAGAGGGGGAAGAGCATGGAAGAGTTGGTGAATCTTTACCTCAAACTCAACATTTCATGGATTTTGATTTTGAAGACACAGAGGATGATGGTGGTGAAGATTGTTTAAAGGAAGATGGAAACGAGGGGGAGGCAGAAATGGAAAATGAAAAGGAAGTGGCTTCAAAAAGAATAAATGGGAAAGTCAAACAAAAGGATGTACAATGTACACAACGGAAGAAAAACATGACAGTGCCCATAACTACTACTATTACTAATAATGTACATAAAAATAATGAAAATTTAACAAAAGCAACATCAACATGTTCATCAAGCTTACAGTTACTTTTTAATTTCATGCACCAAACAGTATTTTCATCTAGGAGTAAAACATCACACCCAGTTATAACATTTGCACCTAATCCAAAACCATATCCAAGGAAACGTAAATTATCGACTACTAAGATATGTTCTGCGAATTATACATCTGAAGACGAAGACGAAGACGAAGACGAAGACGAAAGAAAAATGATTACCACTGATAATGGTGATGATGAGATACAACCGCAACCGATACAAGATACAGATGAGGAAATGAGGAAAATACGTGATAGTATGATTGATGAGAATGATGAAAATGTTAAAAAAGCATTAAGTAAAATAGAAGAAGAAACTAAATTTTTAAAACGTGTGAGAAAAGTTATACATGATCATACATCACATTTCGTTATTATGCCACATGATATCTTACCACGTGATACCACACTTAACCATATTCCCCTTGTCGATCAACCTATTGATCATAATATTATGGAAACCGATGTGACTGACCTACTACAAAAAGTACAAGGAGAAGATGAAGAAGCAATTGGACTTGCACAGGAAGTTGCTCCAGCTGTTCCGGAAAGTGCGCCTATTTAATTTAATTTTTTAATAAATAAAACTTAAAAAAACATGTTAATGTCTCTGTTGTTCATGACTGACATCCATAACGATAGCAGGAGCACCTCTTGGTACAGGCAAGAAAGGAAAAGGAGCGATTACTTCCCATGGTGGATGCAATCTAACAACGTTATCATTATTATCATTACCACTGTTCACGCTTGATACGTTCCCATCATCACTAGGCAAACGATTGATAAGTAAGAGTAATAAAGCGATTGGTAAATGAAAGATACTTGCTTTGAATACTCGTCTAGCAGTGACTGTACAATCTGGACGATTTTTTAACTTTGCGGCTTCTCTACATAACCAAGCTGTGAGAATTGAGAATTGAATGACGAAAGCTTCATTTGCGATTCCTTCATGATGTAACCAAGGACCTATTGGCAATAAAGCTAATGCCGAAATATAAGCCCATTTAGCATTAGCCACAGGATTTGAAACTGCAAGCATTTTTAATCCTGCTCTAGCATAATCTGTTTTCAAATGAACTGCTAATGCATGAAAATGAGGTATTTGCCATAGTAATAATAAACTTGCCAAAGCCCATGCACCACCTTCATTTAATGATCCACCAGCTGCGGAATATCCTATGAGTGGTGGTAAAGCACCTACAATGGCACCTAACGGTGTATTCAAAGTAGATATTCTTTTTAATGGTGTATACACACCTGCGTATAATGCAATATTAGCTAGTGCTAATGATGTAGATGTTTCATTGGTCGTCGTATTCAATATATATAATCCTGACATACCGGTAACGACAGCAAAGGCCAAAGCTTGGATGACGGAAAATCGGGATGATGGTAGGGGACGTAGACGTGTACGTGTCATTAAAGCATCTGAATGACGTTCGTATAGCTGATTTAATGTGTTTGCACAGGCAGCTGTTAAAAATGTTCCAATTGTTGTCGTCGTTAACTTGAAATAAAATGGATCTTTGGATATTGTGTCTTGTGGTGGTGGTGCTTTACATATGAATCCTGCAGATGCTGTGAAGGCTACTAATGCACTCAATCTGTGTTTCGATAGTTTCAACATATCATTCATTAATGTTGACCATGATGATTTCGTAGATATTGTTGATGCTATTATTGTCGTCGTGATTGCTGATGTTTCTGGTGTTGTTGATGTTGCTGATGTTGCTGATCTTGCTGATGTTACTGATGTTGCTGATGTCGCTGGTGTCGCTGGTGTCGATGTGGAAAATTTAGTGGACGATGGCGGTCGGCATGATGTTCGAACATGTTGTTGTGCATTTGAGTGATGGGGAAATGATGATGAAGTGTTGGATGTGAGGTGATGGAGGTTATTAATTTTAGATGTTATTGATCGTAACCGTGGTAGCGAAGAACGAGCTATTGATAACATCGTTCTTGACGATTTGGACTACTAACCATTTGACGTCGGGTCGCATCACATGTTCTATATAAAATACTAACATTGAAATTTTTATGAAATCTCATTCGATTGGTTTGTTGGTTGTGTGTTTGTTTTTGTCCAACTGTAATGTTAATAAATTATTTACGTAATTATGGCCATTTGCATTACAGTACACTGTACATAGATCTTTTGTTTGTGCATAGCACCAATAATAATATGGGCCCTAATAATATTATTATTACATAATATTATTATGTGAAATAATTTTGTAATACTAATATTATTACCTAGTATAACAAAAAATATTATTTTTGCGAGGCATACATAGATATATAGGATTGTATACTACATATTTTTAAAGGAACAAAGAAAATCTATTTATGTTACAAAATTAAAATTAAACAAATAAGCACTCAACGTTTCATTTCTTATAACAGTATCATTCGATACAAACATCATTAGCATCATTATTATCATTATTATCATCAAACAATCTCCTTCCATTCATTACATCGTTTTCCTTTTCTTCCTTATCTGCCTCATCAATTCTAGCCCAAACAACCAATTGACCACAAGCCTCAACAATTTGTCCAGTTACAAAATCCTCGACGATATCAACAGGACGTACAGGAATCCCACAACCTTTCACGGGACATATAGAATCACCTTTCTTAATACCTATCAACACATGATCACCACGTACGATAGATGCACAATTTACACAAAATATATGCTCACAATTTCTTGAACGCCATGGTTTTCGTTGTTGTTGCTCTGCATAAACTAGGTTACCATTACATGATTGACATTTTAATAATTTCGATATATTCAATACCGTTTCACGCGCTTCTTTTAATCTTTTCTCTAATATTTTCGATTCTTCTTCTTCTTGTAATCGTTTAGTCATGTGTGGATGTTAACTTTCCCTTGTCTTCGCTGTTCAAATTATAGAATCTGTATTTTTTTTAACACAAAAGGGTCATTCAAAAAAAAATGGCGGATATAAACTTGATTATTTAGTACACGTTTCAAGTTTTACGAAGTAAAATTTAACGAACAACTACAAAAAGTACCCACACTAAATACAGAACATTACTAAAGCAATCCGTGCATACATAATAGTAGGGAATAATAATATTATCGATTAGTATACTCAACGTTATAACATAGCTTTACCAACTTCAAGAACAACTTCAACACCAATTAAGAAAAGAATAGCACGTTCAACGCGATCCGAAGAAGATGAAGAAAGTTCATTATTAAGTATAGCAAGAGAATCATTAATAACTTGAGTTCTAGTATTTAAAATTTTAGCTCTTTTACTTAATTCAACATGTTCACAACATTGATAATGTGATTTTTGTAAATCTTGGTGTTGGCTCCAAAAGTATTCAGGAGTATCTAAAATATCACTTATTAAATTAATTGAATATCTAGCCCTTAATAATTCACCTATTAATCGTTTCAAATCTTTATGTGATAAATTAATATATCCATTTTTAGCAAGTTGATCAGGTAATATTTTAGTACGGTTAACTAAACTATCTATAACTTCTTCATATATTAATAATCTAACGGATTGTGCTAATCCATATGATATTGATAATAATTCTTCTTCTATATTCGATGTTAAAATAATTTCATCATTTTCAAATTTTGTTATTTTCGTTGTTTCTTTTATTTTATAATTAAATTCATGTTCAAAATCGTTTATATTTAATTTTTTAATACTTGATTCATTTGATTCTTGAAATTTTGATACTATTTCATATAATTGTTTACGTATATTTAATGGTAATCCCCATATAACTAATGAACCTGATTGAAATAAAAATACATGATTTATTTCATTTTCATTTTCATTATTAAATGGTATATGAATAACATCATTTGATATTATATTTATATCTTGTTTATTTATTGTATATTGTATACGTACATCTTTTTTACGTGATTTGAATGCTGTATTTCTTATATGTTTACATGCTTGCTTTAAAGATATTGAATTATGTACACAATATGCTGCACAAACTCCTTCTCCATCAAATAAATTTAAATCATCTGGTGATACTCTGGGTTTTTTTAACTTTGTTCTTTTCGATGAGGAGGATGATGACGATGATGTCGGTGATGCTGTCGGTGAAAGCAATGATGTTGATGTTGATGCTGCTGCTAATGTTATGAATTTACAATGAATAAATTGTGAAGAATGAAATGTTGTTAAAAGTTTGTTTTGATGATATTTTTTAGGAATTATTTTAACAAGTTTCGATAATATTGTTGATTGCAATGATAACAACGGTCGCACCCATCTTGTTGATGAAGCCATAAATGTGCTGCGCTTGGCTGTAAACTTTGAAGTCTAAATAAAATGGCGTCCGGTCAATGATACAGATGGTCGGATCAAAGGTGAGATGAGTGGGTTTTCATATTTTCTCCGAAATTTTTGAAAATAGAAATTTCCCTTTCAAATATTATTATTCTTACGAATTTGAGATTTTTGATTTATTTCAAATCTTTTTCATTGCCTATGTCATCCATTTAACATTATCAACATTTGTCGACATCGTCACACATACTGCAACACAATATATGAACTCAACTATTACTATTATTATTAGATATTATTTAATACAAAAACATTGATAACAATAAAAACAACTAATAAAGATATACAAGACAAAAACGACAAACAAACAAAAAATCATCGACGATGATGATGTTGATGATGATGATGTGATGAAGAAGGTGCAGATGTAGAAGGTTGTATAGAAGAACGATGATAAATACCTTTTGGACCGTATTCAGGAACTTGTTCAGCAGCAGAATCTAAAGCTTGTGCAGCATTAATTATAGCAAGTTTAGAACAATCTTGTAATTCACCAGATATAAAAATTTCATTAAGTATCCAATAAGATCTAGTAAAATTAAATATAAGGTCTAATTCACAAACATTACCAAAATAATTATCTAATACTTCAACAAATAAATGAATTAATTCCATAGTTAATAATTCATTATCATCACCATCTATACATGCAACAAAATATAAACTTACATAACGTTTATATATTACTTTATCTTCTTTTCTATCTACTACATTACTCATTTTACTACTTCTTGGGAGTACTAATTGTGTAATATCCCTTACAACCTTTGATCTTTCCTTTTCAGTTGATGGATCAAACCATTTTGACAATCTTAATTTTCCTTGCTTGTTTATTAATAATATCCAATGTATCTATTATATTTTCAGTAAAAATTAGTTAAATTGTTTTGGCTTCTCATGGGATAGTTCAAAGAATAAGTATATTGTCACGTACCATGACGATTAATTGTGATATTGTAGTCGCAGTCGTGCGCGTTCGGTGGATGACGGAACTGTTGAATGTAGTCTAAACGTCCGAGTATGAAAAAGTTTCAGTCCCTTAGCAAAATAGTAGAAGACGAAGACAAGTTGGAAAAGTTCTGAATATGCGTTGGAAGGTTGTTCAAAAACCCATTCACCATTTACAGCCTTTGGAAACAAATAATAATATTATTTGTTTCCAAATTATTATGAGGATTATTTCACACGTCACACGTGTATCCATGTCCCGTTCATCATTTGCATTACAGTACTCATTACCCAATTTGAATCGGATTTTAATCGAAAAATAAAAATAAAATTTATTTTAATTTTTCGATTAAAATCCGATTCAAATCGAATTAAAATTCAAATTGGTTACTAAAACTGCGCCAACTTACACCTCAAGTGGTTGTACTGTGCCGGATAAAGAAGAAAAAGCAGGCAAACTAAGAAATTAGGGGATTTGGGAAGGCGAGTGGTTAAATTGGGAGTAGTTATTTTCGGCACCGCGGGGCACCGGCGCAAGCCACGTGGCAGAATATTACCACAAATAAGGGAAGTAGCCATTTCACGACTCGTTATTTTGAGGAAAATAGCGAAGTCGATGTGGGTATTTTATGGGCCAAAATCGGTGAAAATGGCAAAAAACCCCTCCGTTGTTGCATACTTCTATTGCATGGTCGACTACATGACCGACTTTCCAAGATTTGTGTATATCACCGTCGTCTTCTTTTCTCTCCTTCCCTTTCCTTCCGTACTCTCCCTTGCTTAAATGTCCTCTTCCCCCCGATACGACAGAGAAATCCCAACCGCTGTAGTTGAAATCAAACCGCTCGTCGCACCCGTTGCACACAATACTACTGACACGCTCGCGCTTGATATTACTGACGAAACGGTAAGTGAAACAATTTTCCCTGGCGAAAAATCACCTTCATCCCCACCTCCTCCCCCTTTGACATCGACTTCGGCATCACGTGCACGATCATCTCGGGGGAGGAGGTATCGATTTGATACGGCTGCAGATTTGACTTTACTACGATGCGTTTCTAGTACAGGAGCTCATGTTGCACGATGGGCTCAGACAGATGCCTTATTCGATGTTGTAATGACAACATTTTTTGAAAAGATGCGTTCATCTTCATTCAACACATCGATTAGACCAATCAAAAAGGCGCTCCTTGATCGACACCGGCAACTGATACAGAACTGACAAGAAAATACAGCAGCTAACATTGCAGCGTCTGGAATGCAGAGGTAAAAACTAAGGCGGATGATATTTTGGATGATATGATTCTACAAAAGAAGGAAATTGAAGAAAAACGAAAGCTGAAGTGGAGGAATTACGTGAAAAGGAGATGGAATTAGTGTAGTCTGGAAATGTTATAAGGGAGTTTACTGTTAGGTAACGTAGAATTGTGAATTTAGATGATAGTGATTATGATATAGAATCAGAGATAGGCGGTAGTGAAGGTACACCGTTCTCGTCTCGGAGGAGGAGGAGGAATATGGAGGAAAATTCAGATGAAGCAATGAAGGAGTCGCTGATGGAAGAATTGGTTATTGTGGCAAAAACTGGAGGCGGGAAAGGTAGAATTGAAAAGAGAAAAAATTGAATTGGATAAAGAACGATTGGCAGTTGGGAAGGAACGGATGGCTGCTGAGAATGGAAGGTCTCTCAAACTCTTCGAGACAAATGAGCGTCGTCTGGAAATTGAACAGAAACGGTTGAATATAGATACCATGGAGAGAAAAGGTGCTACAAAAGAACGTTCGAAGGTTGTTCACGTATTGGCGATATTGGCAGAAAAATTGAAGAAAAAGTGTAGTGCAATTGGCAGTCAAGATTGTTGTGGGCACGAGTGTTTCTGATCTCAATTCCCAAGGAGCGTACCACGTCACGTTTTGTCACACTTTCGGTCACGTTATGTCACGCTATCACGTTTTCATGTTTTGCGTAGTTTGACCATTTGGACGACTGTCCACGTGTCAGATGACAGTTGTACACCGTACAGTACAGTAACTTACTGTACTTGTTTCGCTGTATGCGCACCTCAACCGTCGCATGACGGGCAAAGCTTACTTAAGAGGTGTTTTGGGACCAAAAACACTTTCACTTTAATAAAGATAAGCACTGTTTGGTCTGAATCTGACCCCGAACTCGCACTTCGTTATCAGCAACTAAGTCCTTTCGGCTACGACAATCTTCCAACCTCGTGCGCACGAGTCCATCAACTCCGCCTTGCAAACGTCAACATTGGTCCGACCCCGTCCAAAGTCGTGTTCGTTCCATCCGCCTTACAAGCGTAACCTGAAACGGACATAGTCCATTTCGACCACACCCCTGTCGCCGAAAGTTGCTTGAAGACACCAACATTGTGGTGGACGCACCTAAACAATAACTCAACCCATCCCCTCCCCTTTTGGTGGAGTGCTTCGCCATTTACGCAGGTTACCGCGGATCGTGGGCCCCGAACACCCTTAGTGTCGGCTCCCTTCCTTTTCTCTCTTTGAGGAAGTGCATTGCACTACATCTGGTATCCCAGACTAAAACTAACTCGGTGGAAATTGACTTGGGATGGATAAAAATTCAACGGACATACCGAAGCCTGGGTCAAAAAAAAACCCGATCTGAGACCGGTAGCCTACCCGCGGGATCGCGTAATGCTTTCCGCACAACTTCAAAAACCGGGTCTGTGGACACGCCCGCACTGTTAGCTGGCCAACTCAGTCGAGAGGAAACCATACAACGCATTTGCAGAGAAGAATCCGTGGAACTCAAGAAAAGAGTAACAGACTTAAACTCACGTATGGAAGAAGAACTTACCAGAAGGCCCAATTTAGAGGAGGAATTTAAAAACCTCCACTAGGAGCTTACGGTTATTAGGTTATCTCTCGCTGAAAAGATGACCTCTCCAACGGAGTCCGTCGCCGCAGAAGCCGTAAAATTATTACGTTCGGACGTCAACGCACTCTTGGAGCACGGTACACAACAAAACTAGAAATTCGAGGTGGAACAAGAAAAAAAGGACATGCAATTTAATACCGAAAAGGGTCAGGAAGATGCACCTCAACGTCTACGTTTACTGTCTCAACGGGCCTCAGCCATACATCGTGATACGTCACGCAAGATAAAACAAAGTGGGTCACGCGCGTCACACTCGCACCGATCAAACCCGTCGTCAGGATCGCGACGTATACCCAACTACGACTATTCATAGTCAGAAGAGGATGACGAAACAACAGGTCTTGGCTTGGATATTATCGACCTTACCGTACCGTTCTTTGAACGTGAAAAAGGCCCTACACATCGAGGATTGACCTCTTTTAAACCATAAAACCAGCATTCGACCAGTTGATGTCGTACCGATATTATCGTTTGTCAAGAACAAGCGGTGATAGAGGCAGTGCATTCACTGGTGAACTGCGCAGAATCTTCAAGAATTTGGAATTAACCATGAAAGAACACCGTTTCGCGGGAGAGGACCCAATACTGGTATTGGACTTCCTATCCAGGATGGTAGAAGAGTGTGACATACTCGGGTTGAGCGAGGCACAGGCATAAGTTGTCCTTCATCGGTTCCTTACGGGGAAGGCCGCGAAACAATTTAGATCAACTAGAAACCGAGATCGCTCCGGAGGAGTAACATGCTGGCCAGAAGCTGTCCAATCGTTACTAAGAACGTACGCCACACCTGCTGCTATACGCGAAGCGGTGAATTCATTACGAGGAACGCGACAGTTGATCAACGAATCCGAATAAGATTTCGCATCCAGGTTAAACGACGCCACCTATCGCTGCGGGATTGTACACGAGGAATTCGACAAGATGACGTTCTTCGTGGACGGATTAGCACCAACGACTCGAACGATTGTCGCACGCTTCCGGGAAAGCGAATCCCGTCACGAATTAACGTTCGACCGTCTCGTCCAGTTCGCGCAAGACCAGGGCGACGCGTACAGAGCCCAATGCGTGGAACTCGAACCTTACCAGTACCCACTAGGGGATCGAAAGCCATACGCGAAGTACATTTCACGGAAGAATCAACTGACCATCAATCGGTCGAAGCCGAGTACAACATGACGGCTCCCGAAGAGTCGTTGGACACCAATGATTTTCCATCCACTTCATTGGGAGAGGAAAGTAACCAGGAATTGAACCTGCACACAAACAACACGGTGAGGCCGGGATACATCAATTTTGGTGGACGTACCTCGACATCGAATCGAGTGGGATGGAGTTACAACAACCGCAACGATCAGATACAACAGCCATTGATTTGTCACCACTGTTATAAATTAGACCACATATCACCGAAGTGTCCGTTGCATTACTCCGACAGGGAGAAAGTTATCACTAACTACGAGAAGTTGTGGACATCACATAAGTCCATGGTGCCAGCAACATCGTACTGTATGACGCAATTGGCGCTCGCACTCCACGAAAACAATAACCCGAAGACGGGGAAGGACAACAACACCCCAACCAGTAATCAGACCCAGGAAAACCGACCCAGGGGCTTGCCGAAGTTTTTTCAGTAAAGAAAATACTGAGTCGCCCATCGACTCCTTCTCACAGTCCCCGTGCCGCCATCCCTGGCCGCATCGCCCCATCAACATCAACGAATATTTTCGTTTGCCTCCAATGCCCATGGCGGAAAGTGAGACGCCCAGACGCACATGGTGCGGTATTCGTACTAGCTCGACGCAATTATCGAGTCTATGCCAAACTCGGCCTATCATTACGTTCGACGAAACGGTTCGCTGCAGTCCTGGATACCGGTGCCAGATCCCGTTTTATCCGACGTTCCGACCTATCGTATGGGTCGGAGAAATTCATCAAGCCCCTCAACGGGGTCAACAATCATACAAGACGCAAACAATAGACCCATCACCATGGCAGGGACGATAACGCTGGCAGCGCAATTTAGCTTCCAGTCGAAGATGCTGACCTTTTACGTGGCTGACCGACTCGCAACGTCCGTCATCCTTGGTTGCGATTTCTACGAAAAGCATGTCGAAGCGATTCGCCCGCGCAGGTGGTTAGTAGATCTTGAAGATGGGACGACAGTACCCATCGTTAGAAAACCAAACAAAAGATTCTTGGACGCTCCTACGCTGCGCGAAGAGCAGGAATACTTACCCTTAAAGGGGAGCACTTCACAAAAACTATATGTAGCAGAACAGACGGTTATACAACCGGAGACAAAAACCTGGATACCAGTCAAGACAGCACGCCAAGGACTATTCTCGTTGAACCAACACCACGCTTGCATGACAATCACTTATATCTTTCCGGCGCAGAAGTTGCTGATGTAACGGACTGTAAATCATTCCGGATATTAGTCGCCAACTTTGGAGAACATCCAAAGACCCTGCTTCTAAATCAACACATTACCAACGCAAGTCCGCACCCAACCTCGCTTGTCGAGTCGAACATTTCGCACTCGCAAATACTCGGCCTTGTCCCCGAGTCAGGATCATCCAAACAACCACCTTTCATGTTTCGGAAGCGTCAGTAATTCGCTAAAGATCCGGCGTTGATCACCAAACATCTTTCAGATATTCGAGAGTCACACATGGAACAAGATGAGACGCCAGCGAAGGCGGAAGACATACCGCTCGGAGTACTCGAGGAAAACCACCATGATATCAGGACCATGTTGAAGAAACACGAGCAAATGTGGCTCAGAAAGTTGAGGCACATCAACGTAACACAGCACAAAATATATTTCATACCCGGCACAAGACCGTCCAAATCACCGCCGTACCGAGCGGACCCCAAGAAATGAGAACTCGAACAATTCGAGATTACCAAGCAGCTCAAAGCTGGAGTTGTCGACCGGAATATTCCGAATGGGCAGCGCCAGTCCTCTTCGCACCAAAAAAGATGGTAAACTTCGGTTTTGCATCGACTACCGGAAGCTAAACCAATCTTCCGTGAAGGACAGTTACCCACTTCCTCGTATGGATGAATGTTTCGACTCACTTGGGGATGCCAAGATATTCACGACCTTGGAGGCATACTCTGGTTACTGGTAGGTCCCAATCAGATCAGAGGACAAGCACAAAACCGCATTCGTCTGTCATGCGGGAAAATTCCAATACAACCGAATTCCATTTGAGCTCACACACACCCGCGACGTTTCAACGCGCGTTGGACCTCATTCTTACCAAGTTTAAGTGGAAAAATTGTCTCATTTACTTGGACGACGTCATCATCTACTCCAAGACGGTGGACAAACACATCAAATATGTGGATGAAATTCTTACTTGCCTCGCGGCAGCTGGCGTCACCTTAAAGATTAATAAATGCCACTTACTCACGAGTACTGTCGAGTACCTCGGCCATGTTATTAAACCAGGAGAACTGCAAATATATCGAACAAATACGGAGTCACTCCGGCAAGCCAAACCACCAACGTCTAAGACGGACCTTTGCTCCTTCTTAGGACTTTGCAACGTCTACAGACGGTTTATACCAAGCTTCAAAAATACAGCATCAAAACTTAACGAGCTATTGAAGAACAACAACCCAGACTCGTTCAACTTGAACGAGGATCAGCTTAAATTATTCCACTCTCTCATAGAGGCCGTCTGCACACCGCCAATACTGGCGTTACCTCAACTCAACCTACCATATTAGATTTACACGGACGCCAGAAACTACTAAGTTGGCTGCGCACTATTCCAAATACATACAGACGGGGAACGAAAACCTATCGGGTACTGGTCCCGTTTTCTTAACCCAGCCGAAAAGGGGTACTATGCAACCAGACTAGAATGCCTCGCTGTCGTATGGGCCCTAAAGATACTCCGCCACTACCTTCTCTATGAGAAGTTCGTTGTATATGCAGACTACGCCGCCCTGAGATGGTTGCTTACGATCACAGATCTATCAGGCAGACTTACGCGGTGGAGATTGCGCCTACCAGAATTAGACTTCAACATCCAATACAAAACGGGGAAATCCAACACCCAGGCTGATGCACTGTCACGTTTACACACAACCGCGGAAACCACGGCAACCGACGAAGAAGA
>JAULBU010022221.1:0-18891 GCA_032358235.1 Odonthalia washingtoniensis
CCGAGGTCGCTTAGACAATCAAAACTTGTCATATTTCGGACCACAAACGGGGCTATCGGCTCTACTCTGCACGACATGGGCCCCGTTCTTTGAAGCGCCGGGCAAGGATTGAACTGAAAACCACTTGTCCAGAAAAGGGTCTCCCGACCACCAAGCCACGATGGTCATTGATTGTCGCAACTGTTCTTGTATTGTCCTCTCTAGCACAATTTACAGCTTTAAAGTGTTTTCCTCTCACCGCCGTCCGCTTAGTATGCAACTAAACGCCCAGCAGCTTACCGAGTAAAGTTTGGGACAGTTCCTCCCCATCATCACATGATCAACGAAACTCTATGAAATTCAACGAACCCTGCGTGAATAATGAAGGGAACGAAGCGTTGCGTACCACAATAAAAATGATAATGGCTTACAGAAAATTATTGTAAACAAGACACGTGGGAACATATATTTTTAAAGAGCCAATAGGAAGGTGAATAGTTTCAAGTCTGTGTGGTGTGACAAGGTCTATGGGTGAATCATCATGGAGTCAGATGAGTTCTTACACGAAAACTTTGAAGTGACGGGAGGAACGTGTGCGGTGTCACATCATAGAGTATGCGATACGTTTGAGGAGTGCATGAGAGAAATCCTCACAGAACAAGCTTTTCTGTTCTATTCTACTCATTTTTTTCTGTACTTTGTACAAAAAAATGCGTAGGAATTTTAGAAAAAGGAGAAATAATTGTGAGCCTTTCACCTGTCAGACTTGCACACGTCTGACACGTTACACGTTCCTCATATTTGAACTATCAGCAATATTAAAAGCATCGTAACAGGAAGAGAGAATCATGAGAAGTTTATCTCTCCCTATTCACTGTTCTTGTCACACTACAGATTATGGGCCCTTAAGAAAAACAATTACGATAAGGGAAATGTTCAAAACACTGTATTTGTCTTTACCGAATGATCAGTCTACGTACGGAGGGGTTCAGCGACATCGAGAAACTGTATGCTAGGTTAATTTATTTCGAAAGCTCGTGTTTGTTTTCAACATACGTACTGCCAAGATATTTTATTCAATATTCTCGTTCATAGTGGGTACATGTCCATCATTTTTTTGGCTAAATCATTCAAAAAAATTTGAACCTGCTTGAAGGATTTGACCGTTTAATATGAGGTGATTTACAGTCACTGTAGAGTCTTTATGGAAAGCTCAAATATTTGAAAAATATTTAGGAAAAGGTTAGTAAATACACTCACTTTTTTGTAATTTTAATGAAAAATTAATTAAACTAGGCTTTGAGCCAATGAGGGCATTTACTCACTTTGTCCTAATTTTTTACCAACATTTAAGCTTTACATGAGGACTGTACAGTGACTGTACATCAAATCCTGTCAAAATGGTACTGTACACACAAAAATAGTATACATTCCCGTACTGTGGACAGAAACAAATAGTATACATTCCCGTTACGCAAATAACCACAAAGCCAACTTCAAGTCTCATTTCTTTTCCCACTCTGGAGACACTGTATTTCACGAACAACACTACTTTATGTGCTTCAAGATTCGATGATTATCTTCATTTATCCAATATGAAGATCATTTATACTCGAATACCATCACTGATTTGAGACTCTTTTCTTCCAGCATCTTCGATTAATAATAAACATATCATTAACTATATACTATTAATATTATCGTAACACTGGTGCCGTCTTGAGGATATACTAGCCTTCCCCTTATCACTCTCAAGATCATCACGCATTCCTTCATATCAACATTGTACAAAACACAATATCATCCCGCATCTATTCATATCAACAGTATCACACACAATATCATTACGCATTCATTGCCATCAACATTATACAAAACACATACGATCATTCATTTACTCAACTCAACCATATCACTCATCATATCATCACAGATTCATTCATATCAACATCATACTAAACACAATATCATCACAAATGCACTAATACCATCATTACAAAAAACATATGCACATCACTCAATCAATCCTATCAACCACTACATGCAATACATACGTTTCAACACATTCAACTTCATTAATATCATATGAACGCATTTACGAGTCTACACAACAGCATTTATATGAATCTATTCATTATATTTGACCGTCAAGCCTGCACCATCATCCCTTTTTCGCTTTATAGCTCCACTCTACGCGCGATCAAGCTATTCTTCAGTTAACCCGTCTGGGCATGTAACTTCAATAAGAGGTAGATAGTACTACCTCCAAATTACACGCCAGGGTCCTACGTGGGTATCAAGTGACAATTCGGATCCTTTATCCACCAAAGTTCTCTACTCCACAACATGACTCATAAAAAACATGGCTACATCATCTGAGGCTTTACCAGGTTCACGTACAGAAGCCCATGCGATTTGAAAATTCCTTTCACCGATTAACAAAAACTCAGATACCATCGCTACATTAGTCGGTGGCACGGCTATTCGAGCAAAACGGAACTTTCGATCCGCCTAATCAACACTGCACGCTACTGGATCAAGTTCTACTCCATGAACGATGATACGCTTGCCATACCGCCGCAAAAAGAGTTGTTCAAGGAATTCAAGGACTGATTTACACCTTCAAAAGACATGTTCACCGACTCATATTTCTCCTCCCCGAGCACTCCTATTACGATCCTTCGCGACATATTTATCCTCTAAAAACTTCCTGACCCTTTTCTTTCTGTTTCGTCACTCTATCTCGTCATATAAGAGGAGAAACAAAGCGAACTCCAACTACACATTTGGATCGCATGTCTCAAGTTCACGAACACGCATACAATCCAATAACTAGTGGATGAATTTAGGGAAAAAAAAATAATTGCCATGCTAGGCTCACCTAGATCAATCATTAGCTCTCCACCATTCCGCTCATACCATCCTGTTACAACTCCTACTCATCCTGATACATCTCTTACTCCGCCGTTCGCGAATTTCAACTCAAATACGATGCAAAATGTCACACACCGCGCTACAAATCTACCCACAGTGGCTCATGCCTCTGACTATACCTTTGTCGTCCCTCCATTCTAAAGGGATTCAGACGAAGATTCGAACGATGACGACAACGAAAATGGAAATGACCTTCAAACATCACCGAATTCTGAAAATTCGCCAAAAGTTGCATCAACCATCTCGATCTACTTCAGAAAAAGCCAATGTAAAGGCGACATAGACGACTCCATCTTCCTAACTTTACGCTATTACAGCAACTTAGCTGTAAAACTCAACTTCAAAGATGACCAGAAGGACACTCACTTCGTGAATTGTTTTGGCAAGCCGGCTGTATCCTTCTTTTTCATGAATACTAAGCCTGCTCAACCTTTTCAAGAGATGCCCAAGATCGTGCTAACTGAATACGACATTAACACATGGCGCCTGGGTGTACAGACACGCTTGGACAATCTCCACCCTCCAACATGAAGGAACAAGCAGTTGACAATTAATGTATTGGTCTCCAAACATTAATTGAACTCATCGAATGTCTAACACCTCATGCTCAACCAACCTTCCGAAACGAAGTATATAACACATGCGTATTCTCCGCTCGCCGTTGAAACATTCTAGTGGGCTGCCGATTCACGAGCTGAACTTCTATCTGCAAATTACGACTACAACTCCTGCTCAGAACTTTTTGGAAACAGTTCACTCCGGAACGAATCATCTAAGCTCGACAACACTTCTTTAACCCCAACTTCCGTTGACACAAATTATGTTAAATATTCCAACAATCCACTCAACCGTTCTATCCATAACCGTTTCAATAACTACAAAGAAGAATACAACCCTCAAAACAAAAACAACAATAAAAGATATCAACAAAACAATAATAACAATAAATCTCCATTTCACACTAATACCTTCAACAGTAATCAACTACAACAAGGCACTCGACATTATGACACAGGACAATCTTCATCCTGCAACAGCTGCTCCTCATGTTGGCGATGTGGACATGTCCCATGGTTTCGTAGTCATTGATTCACACAGAAATCGGTAAGATTATTTACAACCGAACGACTCCATCCCGGCGATGACCCGGAACCAGTCATGGGAGACCTCGTCGCTGACATTTCATTTCACTTCACCAACCGTGACACCTCTTCATCTCAGCCTCAACCTACAGCTTCCTTCGTTACCACATTCAACGATGACCTCCAGGATATACTGGCATCAACTGCCGAACATAAGGATCTATCTTTTTCCTCTTCTACCATCTCAACTACTGCCACCATCGACCCAGACACCGAAATTATGACGCAATACATCAACCACAAATTTTCACTGGCATCCATCCATCACACTCTGCTCCAATACTGCATCATATTCTGTCACATCAACAACACCCCTTCCTGCCAACACCGCTGTCATAAAATGCGACCACATCGACATTCACAACAATATAGCAACTTCGAAGATAGGCCCTTCCACTCCTTCCTTTTTCGACGATTCCGGTGCTCCGCGCTCTCTGATTTCACTTTAAACTTTTACAACTTTCAACAATTTCTTTGAAATCAATTCGGCAGCTTTAAAACTTCAAGTCTTGTTTTTTGCTTCGCATCCCAAATCTACACCTCATTGGTAGAGGCCACATTCAATCTCACCACTCCATACGGCCTCACAAAAATTACCATTTTGATTGATGTGGTCTACGCCGAAGTTTCAGCGCTACTTGCACTGGATGCACTTGACGCGAACTGGTTGATGATTGACAATGTCTTCAATCGATTGGCACGTCGTTCCCAGCATTTGAACAGAAAATAAGGCGGGACGTACTACGTAGAACTCTGGTTTGTACTACTTGTACTACGACCTTATTGACATATTTGCGCTTAATTTTAGCCAATGGAATCAGTCAACCTATGATTTACGGGCCCGGAACTTCTCCACCTACATCGACAATTCTTCCATCGGTCTGCTGGAAAACTGTTAGCACTTCTATCACACGCTCGTCCTTCAGAAGCTGACCACGAGTCTCTCCAAACCCTCATGAATATTTCTAAGCGCTGTGATCCCTGCCAAATGACACAGAACGACCGTTCCGATTTAGAGTATCGTTTGGGTCCGACATCGCTCGCTTCAACGAGCGTATTTTCATGGACATTGTGCATCTCTTCGGTTAACTAATCCTGCACATAGTGGATGAAGGGACAAGATTTAGTTCCTATGTTCATCTTCTGAATCAAGCCACTGACCACATCAGGACGATGATGATCCACTTTTCTGCTGCAATCTACACCGGAATGCCCAACGGGATCGTCATCGATCAAGGTACTTTCTTCAGCCCCTGCTTTGTTCGTCTTGCTGAAATCCATGGTGTTTCCGTGGAACATGCAGGCATCGAGGCTCACAAAATCATTGCAATTAGTGAACTATATCACCAGCCTATACGATACACGCTCCGCAAGATGTTTATTTCTCATCCTCAAGCAAATTTCGACTTGGATCTATCCTTAGCCATCAAAGCTCACAATGACACTATTGGCCCTGACGGACTCGTACCGTCAGCTTTGGTTTACGGTGATCTTTGGCGTATTAATCAAACGTCAACCACAACCCCTCCCTCGAGACCAACCACAGATGACCGATCTTCTGTTGCTACCATCGCACGCGAATAAATGACATCCTGCTTGGCCCTCCAACGCATGTAACGGGCACTCCAGTATCATACACCCTAAATCACTGACGCTATCTACAAGCCTGGGAAAATGGTACTGCTATGGCGGGAGAAACAGGAAAACAACTGAATATGTGAATTTATCGGCCCATTCAGTGTTTCAACCTTCAACAGAAACGCCAAACTGGTGTCCGTCTAAGACGAAAAATCTTCGAAAGATCTGCCGTTCAGCACTACACAGGCGAAACATTACATCACAACTGAAAACCTATCGTCAACATTCTTGGCTCAAATACTTCCCGCATTCAACCGCTTCCGCGCGCCTCAAATTGGAGATGACGTCTACATGAATGAGGTTCTAACTGAGTCCCACATTCGCTCACAATCACCTAAGATGCTTCAGGTATGTCTCACCGAAATGAAAATCGTCCTCAAACGCGGTACATTAAAAGTACTCCTAAAATAGGAGGTTTCTTTCAACGAAAAAATCCTTCTGGACGCTTCGTTTTGGTAATCAAGTCAACCACCAAAGGCAAGATCAAGCAAAAAGCCCGATTCTTCATCGGCGATCATCGCGACAAGCTCAAGAATTTTATGGTGCATTCGAGCCGAAATCGTAAACCTCAATGTATATGCTCACTCTTGCCCCTTGCCGTTGCTTTTGAATTCGACATCTAGACCTGCAACATGACATAGGCATACCTGCAATCATCCCTACCTCTTGAGCGAGACCTTTATTTCAACTCTTCAACGCCGGAACTCGAGCTCCATCCGGACCAATGAATGCAGCTTTACGTCCTTCATATGGGCTATGCGAGTCTGGTGATCTGTGGTATCAGACTCTCGTACCGCGCCACTCAAAGGTTCGAAAGATGCCACACTTTGATTCTGACCGATCCCTTCACCTCCTGATGAAAATGGCGTCCTCTGTGGCTTGTCTGGAACATAAATGTGGACGACTTCCTTCACGCTGGTAACGATGAATTTAAAATCATCGCCGCGCTCACAAAGTCCAAGGTCGAGATGGCCCCCGACGTAGAGATACCTGCCAAATTCAGCGGTTTCCGTTTACAACATTCTGACAACCTACTACAAAAAACACAATATCATCACTTACGCAAACTTGGACACCTGGATTCATTCTCAGCCTTTCCAGACTTTCGATCTTTGGGAATGAAACTGGCCTGGCTGTCGTATACCAGGCCAGATTGCAGATTTGAAATAAGCCGACTCGCATAGATCACAGAATCAACCTTCAGCTCTTCCAACAAAAAATGTCTCAAGATTATCAACTATAAAGCAGCTTATGCTCGTACAAACCATCTTTCCCTCATCTTTCCGACATTAAATTCGACACAACTGCAAGTATCCAGCTATTCCGATTCCTCGTTCCCCAACAATACGGACTTGTCATCGAAACTGGGATACATCGTTTTCCTTTTTAATAACACCAACAACGTAATCCCGCTCGTCTTCCGTTCGTACAAGGCACGACGCATTTGTCACTCCTCAAGACCTTCAGAATTCATATATTTCAGCGATATGCTAGATGTTACCTCCACACTAACCAGTGAACTTACACAACTTACGAAATATCAACTACTGCTACGTCTACTCACCGATAACACATCGTTATTCGACTCCATTTCAAAAGGCACTAGAACAAGTTATAAAAGACTCATGTTAGATATTACTGCGGCTCGTGTGGGTTATCGCAGTGGCGCAATATCGGGAATTGGATTCGTCCCATCTGAACACAACTTGGCAGACGGATTAACAAAACTAATGTTTCAAGCAGCCTTACGTTCCGCTATCTCTTTTCGGAAACGCACACACAAACCAACTCAATGGATACTTCGGCCTACCGAAACAAAACGGTGAAATAAATCTCTTCTCACTTTGAACAAGCGTTAATTTTATATATTAACCAAATCAATATCACATTCAACAAAAAAACAAGAGACCCCACCTATATCACTGCTTCTGACAAATACTTTTTGATAAATCTCGTCTGGTATTAATACAAAAATATATCCTTTAGTAAATTAGATATGAAATACATCGAACTGGGGGACTGTCCAAACAGTTTTGTGCACACAAACAAATAGTGTACATTTCCGTTACAATAAAAACCACAAAACCAACTTCAAGTCTCATTCTTTTCCTAGTCTGGAGACACTGTATTACCTGCACGACACTATTTTATGTTCTTCAAGATTCGACGATGATCTTCATTTATCCAATATAAAGATCATTTATACTCGAATACCATCACTGATTTGAGACTCTTTTTCTTCCATCGTCTTCAATTAATAATAAACATATCATTAACGACATACTATTGATGTTATCGTAACACTGGTGCCGTCTTGAGGATATACTCGCCTTCCCCTTATCACTCTCAAGATCATCACGCATTCCTTCACATCAACATTGTACAAAACACAATATCATCCCGCATCTATTCATATCAACAGTGTCACACATAATACCATCACACATTCATTTCCATCAAGATTTTTCAAAACACATACCAACACTCATTCACTCATCTCAACAATATCACTCATCATATCATCACAGATTCATTCATATCAACATCATACTAAACACAATATCATCACAAATGCACTCATACCATCATCACAAAAAACATATGCACATCACGCATTCACTCCTATCAACCACCACATCAGATACATACCCTTCAACACATTCAACTACATTAATATCATCTCGACGAACTTATAAGTCTACAAAATAGCATCTATATGAATGCCGTCATCATCTTCAACCGTCACACCTTTATCGTCATCGCCTTTTCCACTCAATAACTTCCCTCTACTCGCGATCAAGCTATTATTTGGTTAACCGGTATGGATGTGTAACTTCAATAAGAGGTAGATAGTACTACCTCCAAATTACACGTCAGGGTCCTACGTGGGTATCAAGCGACACATATTTTTGCCAGTTTCAAATTTTTTAAAATGATTTGGTCAAAGAAAAGGTGGACCTGTATCCACTATGAACGATAATATTGAATAAAATAACTTGGCAGTACGTACGTTGGAAAAGAACATAATCTTTTCAAATAGAATAACCTAAAATACAGTTTACCGATGTCCTTGAACCCCTCGGTACGTAGAATAATCATTCCATAAAGAAAAATACAGTGTTTTGAACATCGTCCTTACGAAAATTACGAAATCAACCAACATTCTACTCTAATCCATAGGTATCTTTACATCATAATACACATCCATAGGCCCATTCACCTCATAATACAAATCAATGAAAACCTTTATCTACTAATGGAAATATTTTTAAAAAAGCCAACAATATGGCAAACAAAAATATAACAAATAGTAATACCATACCAGCACACCAGCACACAATACCTATGATCAACAAAGACAATATGGAACCATGGTCCCTCGCTATATAATGCGAATAGGAGACCTTACAAATCACTCGACACATGGAAAATATAAACCACTAAATTTGTCCGAACAGATCATAGAAATGTAACTGCACTGAAAAATGTTGCATCCCCAAGATATGGAAACAGAAGTTATAACACTAGGCATACCTATCAATCCATGTATTATTATCAATAGGTTACAAAAAATGTTTCAAACGAACTCAAGCAGATCATGGCGCCCTCGAAATGCAAGTATTAGACACATTCATTAATAATTTTGAAAGAACATGTGAATATTTTGCAGCATATGACAAAGTGAGTACTCCCATGAAAGCTACCAAATTACCAAATATTTGGAGAATGAGCCCCTGACTAGTGGGAAGTACCTAACTGTGAAGGGGGAGAAGAAAGAATTTTCAAAGAACTGGAACATGAAGCGGCAATAATTGTTATAAAGAAAAGTCCGAAGAAACATTTTATAGCAGTAAAATCAAATTAGTTTTGGCAGTAAATCGGAATGCAGTGCGGAATTATATATGAGTGGTATATAGATGAGATTACAATTGATTGGAAAAGTATTCACAAGCGTGACAAACCATATATTGGAGGAGTTGTAAGAAGTAATTTATTGGAGGATGAAGATCGTCCGGAAGCGAATGTAAATGTGGAAGAAAATTTCGAAGAATGAAAAATGTAAAATAAAATAAAATAATGAATAAGTTCATGTTATGGTATCATACTGTCTTCTTTAATATACGTTTGTATTGCGTTCAATGAATATCTCTACCTGAAAAACCTAATAATGTAGAGATGTTGTCTTTGCCATGTAAATTGTTCAGTGAACGAATCAATACAAACTTTGACTGCAAAACATGTACTGATGAACATGTGGTATCAAAATTAATGACTTCATACCACTCCCACATTTCTAAAATATTTCCAACAGACGTTAAGTCAGTACCAGGTTTAGTGTAATCAACTTAATCCGATGTAGCCCAACGAAAGGATATGTAGTTCAAAACAGTATCTAAATTTTCCAACGCCTCTGTGTATTCCATGTATTTCACAAAATTTATATCCTCCTTGTCCATATTATCAGACTTTTTCAGATGAAATAACAGAAAAACTTTCGCTATATATTAAACGAAAGTATGATCATTTCCACCTTTTGTATATAGGAAGCAAATCAGTTCCTTCTTTCTGGGACCAAATTACGTCGTTGCAAATATGCTTTGCCTTTTGAGTAGATAATGTGGCGGAGGTTTGCAAATGACAATATTTCGAGAACTATCATAATGTTGCAATGTTAGGAGATGACCACGAAATAGGTACTCAGACTTAACGAATGTAACAGCAAAATCAGAGTGTGTATGAAACATTCTATTATGTTATAAATAGTTCAAAATGAGATCCGTCAAGGCCTTTTGACTAGTACGTGATAAGGTTTTCAGTAATGGAGCAACAATTTGCTTCGTTACTTCGATACACAGTACCATTCTTTGCCATATTGCTTCAATATGTTTCAACGAAAAGGAAAACTCTTCTTGTACCAAATACGTAGATGCTTGTCGTGTATATTGTGATTTGGTCGATGGCCTTGTATACTTCTGTGTTGGAAACTGATTCGATACGCGTTTTAAAAACGCAGCATGTTGTGAGCTACGATGTATAGAAGAAATTGTTCGTTCCATATTTTTGACAGTTTCATCCATTCTAGTTGCTAGCCGTTTGGAAGTAGATATATATGACTGTTTGAAGAATGTGTTGAAGTTCTCATAAGGCGATGAATAAATTATGTTTAGATCGTCAAATCTTTATAGGTCTTCCAAGATGTGGTCTATTAAATGGAACTTTAATGTTTGGATGCCTGTATCACATTGTTCCTCAAAATGTTGAATGTACTGTGGTCTGAGAACAGAAATACGGTTAACAATTTCAGAAATTGTTTCCTTTCACCAGGAGACAGAAGTATTGTCATATAACAAATCTTGCATGATGTTGTATAACTAGTGAAAAGTTCCGTCAGGAGTGAATAATTTTCATATCCAGTAGCATTATCGATATATCCCGCCAAAAATGGGAATACCATTTCCAAACATTTTAAACCCCTTCCTTCCAGCATTCCTCCAATAGAATTAGTTTGGAAAAACCATTCAATTACTATGACTTCTCCTTTGTTGAGTGGTCAACAATGAAATCGAGTGCCCCAAATTTATTTCCTATTGAAGAAAGAAGGGAATCACATGCCCGCAACAACGCGATGCGCTGAGTGCTAAATGGTTTATCGTTCCTCCGTTTGTCCAAAAAATTCATGGTGAGGGGTTGTGCTTGATAGATAAACAATGAAACAAGTTTAATTGCCTTAGAAGTACCCACCTGAAGGTTGTGAAATAGTTCATATGTAACCATTGAAAAAAGGGACATATAACTTCGAATGTGTCGTACCTAATGTTTCCATAAATGGGACCCATGGTGCAATTGAAATGTTCTGGAGTATGTTGTGTGCTTCTTTCTGTAAAATGTTTTTCTGCTCTAATGATGATGCAGTATTTTCAAATTTTAGTAAAGAACTAATGTCATTTCTTCTGTTTCGTACGTATTGCACCGTTATAGCTACAGTTATCTCACCTTCCTAAGATTTTGTTGAGGATCCAAAGCATCTGACGCATCGACATGTGGGAGTAAAGTTATGTAGAACTCGAGACATAGATTCAATTTTTGGTATGTTGTAGCAGTATGGCACTGTGACAGGAAAGCAATTTCATTGTATATGTTGTTTATGATCACGTGCAAACCTGTAATTGATTTTTTGATTAACGGCTCAACATCATGGTCCTTGTATTGTGCAGTGAAACCATTTTATCTTGTCTCCCCCGTGATGACGAAGTAAGTAGGACGTGATCGACAATGAGCGTAAGGTCATAATCTATATCGCGGATACCAGAATAGTTGTCATCTTCGTCCCGTTGGTAATTAGATATTTTTAATCCTACAGAGAGGAAGCCAACCAACGTACATCTATGATAAATAACGAAACGTTTGAAAGGTACTATGAAATTCAGGAATGTGACATTTATGGGATATCCAACTAACGATTGCGACTTCAAATTCGTGGCTTTTTTATCTATTTATTTCTGTAACATGCAGACAAACGAACCCTGAATTGCGTTTCGACTTTTAGTCCACTTAATTGAAGATCCCTTTCTACACATAACCTGTGTTCTTATATACATGTATAAATCTGGAAAGAATTATAAATGAAGAGGACAAGAGACATAATTACGGTCTACTTACTTGAAACAGGGTGTAAAGTGCACATCAGTTTCAGCCGCTACTTTCATTTCTGCACGTAAATACTCAATAACGTTCTTTCTACAAGAAGGCCATAAACAATATACAAGAATTCGTTCCAATATTTTATATGATTAAGAAGAACATCTTGAATGAAGGTATCCGATCGAATCAACCCAATAATCTTATCACAATTGATTCTGTAGATTATCTACAGAAGCAATACCAATATATTCTGATAACGGCAAAAAACTGTTTGTTAGAAGTTTCACATCACTAATATTTTCCGAAGTTTCAGATGTATCTGCAAATTCAGGTGATCCGTTAATTGGTTTTTCATGGATCTCTCTGTTGTCTTTTAACGATTCATGGCGGGAATCGGTTATCTCAATTGGCTCGTGACAGATCCTTGTGATTGTAACGTTATTGTATACATTCTAATCTCCGCATTTTTGTAATTGCATGAAGTTGAATGTCGTCTGTAATCAGCCCATTTGTCTCAAAAGTATGTGCAATATCTCGTATTACAAGCGAACTGCTTCGTTACAATTATTGATGATTGAATTTGTCGTTTGAGAAAATATGAAAATCTTTTCTATGTATGGGTATGTTTTTCGATTAATGGTGTATGCGAAGTGATAAATTTATGTCACTGTAAAGAACTAAAGAAAATTACATTTTCGAATTTTTCCTTCATGAAGGAGGGAAAATTCAAATGTTTAAATTCGTATGATACAGTTTCGAAAAATTAATAAAAATTCCACACAATTAATCAGTTGAAAAAATTTTCTCCATACAAAGTTGGGATTTTCGTAAAAAATTAGGATTCAAATTTTTTACGGAAATGTTTTCAACGTTTTCCCTTTCGAATATGGTTCTATACTATAAAATCATATCCTGCTAGCCCATAACATCTAGAGGAACAAAATTTGATAGCAATTTCCGCAATATTATTAACATCACATATACAAGGGAAAGGTCCGTTTCAAACAATCCGATGGAATCCAATTGTTTGCATGTGAACAGTGGAGTACATTTTATTTTACGTTAACATATATGTTGATCAATTGAGAGATGGAACAACTTGATATGGCACACAGTGTGTAATATTCAAGGCAATGGCGGCTCTTCAACCTCTGACAACCCCCAAGGCACCATGTCATCGTCAACATCGAGATCCTCACCTTGGTCATTATTTGATCTCTAATCACTGTTACCATGAGATGCATTCTTAATTAATTGTGCTGATGATTAATCGTCTTCAGTTTGGCCTTTCCGGCGAAGAAAACGTCCGAAGAAATATGCAATGGCATCTTTCAACCCACTGCTCTCGGGGATGATATACACATGATATCTAATAATTGTACTCCCCCATGCAGCACCTCCATGCTGAACATAATAATTTACAATGAAAATTGATTGTACGGGAATTTCTCTTTCTTCCATTTTCAAACACATCGCCATTTGTTCCTTTTGTTCCAGACTGAGATGTACATATTGATGGGTCCTGGGAGAAATCCATAAGGATACAGCTTCGGTGGCGGTTATAATTGAAAAATACCCAGATAAACCAGTATCTCTAACTTCGAAGGCATTACGTCCGTGTTGCGGTCCGCATTCCTGGCCAGTAATAAGGAATCGACTCCACAGTTTGGAATTTTTTCTGGCCATGCACAGTTCTTATCTACATTCAGCAATGCAAACAACCATCTCATTCATAAATTCAATGCATAAAGGCGTTGTACATCCATGCCACGTCCAAATCCCATTCCAAGTGTTTCTCTAGGAATTCTATTGTACTAGGGTAACGGGAAGCACCTTTTTTCCTGTCTTTTTTATCAGTTGCAGCATTTATAGAGTTGATCATTGCATTCCAGTAATATATCTGCCTTTATTCTGTCAGGTTCTAATCACCAAGAAATAGCTCTTCTATATTACCAAAATAACCATGTAATTTATTGTGTTGGAAATTGAAATCCTTCCATACATACGTCTGTGACGGTACCTTTCATTGATTATTCCATATCAAACGGCTCGTACATAGCATTCATGATTCAGTAAAAATCACTGTCCAACTTTTGCTTCTTTCTGTTGAAGAAAGAGAGACCAAAACTTGTATAATGATCGAGACCTGCTTGATTACATTTTTCTGCTTCTTTGTACCCGGCACAAATTTCCAGGTGTTCCATTTTCTTATAAGGAGCACACACCCATGCCAAATTCCTCATTTGAAACATTTCTCCATACTGTAAAAATACATCGGTGCGATGATCATCTGGAATTAATGCGGACTTCAATAATATATTAATGTCATGAAGGGGTTCAAATTATTATAATCTCTTCCCTTCCACGCTTTTCCTATGAACTTCAACTCGCTTCATGAAGACTTTTCTCCTCTTACATACCATATTATTAATTTTGTATAATCTTTTGTCTTCGATGAAGTAACATATTCTTCACAGTCACTTTGTCTGCACATCGTTGACCTCTTCTACGTAGAATAGCAGAATATCCAGGTGGAATTACATCTGGTGGCAGTTTGTTGTCATAAGGATCTAATTTTTTTCCATCAGTACATCGTTACAAGACCGTCGAGTTGGGTTTGATCGTTTAGTTGACACAGATGCTCCCGCTGGTGGTTCCCTTATGAGTTTTTGACATGTTTGGACTGGTACCACTGGCTTATTTCCAGGAATGTTATCACCAATGTAGATTTCAATTGGGACACAATCTGCGCCCTTTTTGCTTCTAGTCCCCACTACGAGACGTACCTAAAACCCGTTCCCCCAGTTGTTAGGTTTCCCTTTCCCAACGGTTTATTTTTGTTGAAACATTATTCTCTTATTTATTTAACAAAGCCTCACGTAACGAGACGATGCACCGGTAATCAGCTTTACACTCCTCTTACCAGCACAATACTCAAATAGTCGCATCTGGTTTCAAACTACTCTTTGAACTGTTTGCGATCTTGTCCCGTCTCCGGAATGACAACATCCATTATTTCGTTAATCGTGGTTGGAATATTTTCCTCTTCCAAGTCGCACTCTTTTTCACAAATTTCATTTACGAAAGTGTGCAACGCCGTTAAAACGTTATTACCAAGGGGGTAAAACCCGTTTTCATCGAAAGTACCATTGTTTGGGCTTGCGAAAAATGCTTTGGAAGAATCCAAAACTTACAATACATCCTTCATCGTTGCACGTCACAGAACAACACTGTCCAAATAAGTAACCTCACTTTCATCAGATTATTTATCACTTCCAAATTTCGGTATTGTCTTCATCTTTCAAAAAACAAACGGTAAGTTGAAGAGAATTTTCCCAACACGGGCATATAGATCATATGTGTACTTGTTATTCCCATCAAGAAAATTTGATATTTCCATATCCCTCTATATATCCCGTTGTTCTTGATTCATCAAAAGTAACACCATATTCTTCTGAAAACGTCTCACCGTACCGTATTACACAATTCATGAGATCGATGAAAAAAATCCTTCTTCGTTTTCGAGGACGAAATATTTCGCGATCGACTCATCTTAATCGATCACCACGGTGTCATGATGGATTTATCGATTGGCAAAGTAGAGAAATACGAATGAGGCTTTTGCCCATTTCACATCTAGACCGGTCATTCCGCCGAGAACTTGGAGTGCCGACATGCAGTCTTGACCATCTACTACAACAAGGGACTTACCCTCCTTTAATACAAGTTTACCATCCTTCCAGTAACATAATTTAAAATTTGTATCATACTTTCGATCGACATCAACAATTTGAAACGTTACTGAAATCATCCCAAATCCAATTTGATCCTGCGCTTCTTAAAACGATGCCACAAACGTATCGCGATTCTCAATGTACACATCCCGGAGTGGTTTTTCGACGTTTCTTATTGTATTTACAAAAATCAATACATAGGTGCAAACATTACTACCAATCGAAGAATTTCTCAGCAATAGGGCCTTACCCGTTTCATTGTTCTCCATGTTGTTCCTTTCTTTGTCCACGGCCTTCATCGTCTGAGAGTCCTATAAATAACTCGTGTCTCTCTATTTCAGTCCATGAAACGTCTTTGGGTTGCTTTTATCCTTCCTGTGCATTACATATATATATATGGTAAGGTAAGTGCTTCCACAATGGATCAATATGAACTCCAGTAATAGCACTTTTGTTCAGGTTTTGTTCTGCACTTTTCGGTATCCAATTTTGTATATCTCCATTTCCTTCGTTCACTGCTCCACCAGTGGCTTTACAGACAAGATTGAAATGTGTTTCGGAACTATTCGAAACACTTCGTGTTTCCTTTCTCATTATCGGACTTACGTTGGTAGAATGGTCCTTCGGGAAATACAGCTTTTCACGGGTATTTCCTACAGCAGCCCTGTCAGCTGCATCTTGCGCGTAGTAATTTCCCAGCAACTTAGAATGAAACTGTTTCTCTACCGTTGCTTACAGAACTTCATGCATCGAGATGGGGGTGCAGTTGCCAAAGATTTTGAAGAAATTCTATTTGATGTCTCTCCGTTAGTTCGTTGATAAGTTCATAGTACGTATAGGGAGGTGGACAGAAGTTGAGGGTGAATCCATATTATATATAGGTTTTTTGTATGACTATTGTAGTATTTTGTGCCCTTCGATTCCGTGACGGTAGAACTAAGTCGCAGTAGATATGACTTTGGTTGTATTTTGGGGCCAGTGATATCGCGAAAGTACAAATATACCGCAGTTGATATGACGTTTGTTGAATTTTGTGGCCGTTGATATCGTGACTGTAGAAATATGTCGCAGTTGATATGAATTTGGTAGTATCTCGCGAGAGTTGATGATATCACCTAAATCTCATGACTTGCTTTATCACTTGATTTCAGATCGATGTAACTATTTGTGACAGTGAAACAGCGAGGAGTTGCAACCGTTGAAATTCCCCGCGAGACACGTATTTACAAGGAAATGTTTTTCACAAGAAATAGACTGTTGTTTCCTCCATACGAACTGAGGATTTTCGTAAAATATTGGGATTCAAATTTTTTCGAAAATCTCGAGTTCATATACCCAATATTGTGATAGACAATTTATTGTCTATGACGTAATTTATTAATTTTTGAAGTTGACCGTTTTGACCGTTACGGACAATTTATTGTCCGAAAAATGGGTTTCTTCTAATGATGCATAACTTCTAAATTGATTTTCTAGGAACGGAGCCAAACTAACAGTCTCTTTTGGTGCATAGTGGGAAGAATCTCCAAGTTGAAAATCGAAAATAGAGAATGTAGGTTGGGTCCATCATTCCAGGGAAGTATCATGAAAATAACTCTTCTGACGTTAAAAATGAACACTTTCGATCCGCATCATCCATTGAATATGGAGACTGTTACATCTATCAACACAGATACTATTGAAGAAGAAGGTAGGGGGAATGGACAGAAAACGACAGTGATGATAGGTATGTCTGTATCTTTTATTCTGAAAATACCTCAAAAGCGCCACGATCTTTTGATCTCAAAAAGTACCAAATATGCCACGGTTTTTTTAGAAAATCACTTTGGGAAATCTTTGGGATACTACTGCCCACTGTAGCAACATTAATTTCCACATATTCAAATAAAAGTCGAAACAAAATTGAACAAACTTTCACAGATGTGTCTCCAAAATCATTTCGGAAATCTCAAACAAGTTCCAAAATATTTTCCAAAAATCATTTGCAAGGGTCAAAATATTGTGAAGAAAGCGTGAAACTTTATTGGAAGTATTTTGGGACAAGGGCGAGAGGTATATACAAAAGAATATTATTTATTTCAGAATACAAGTATGTAGAATTTCACATATTGCAGAAGGCGTGTCACATGTATCACGGTGACACTAGTATAGCATGCCCCATATTTCGCATTGACCAGTAACTGAAAAAATAATTTGGATTCAGTTACCACTGTTGTTGTGATTGCGAATGATGTGATGATGTTGGTGGAATAACTTTCAATTTCGTGGTGAGCAAAACTGTTGTGATGATTTTGGATTTGTATCAAAGTTTACTGACGATAGTGTCCACTTGATTAAGGTCGTATACCGCACTGATATTGATTTTGAATGCATGGTTTAATCGCACAACGTCAGATATTGGTGCATCCAATCGTGCGTAGCTATCCAACGGTGCGTACGATAGCATAGTGGAATGTTTGGTGGCTACGTCCCGTGATATTTCTGTAGTAAAATAGAAAAATCATTATTTTTACCAGGATTTATTGTTCCTTCGTGTGGAAGATCATTTGAATCAAATTCTTCTGGATGCAAAAAAATAGTGAACTCATTGGTTATACAGGGTGTCCGAAAAGTCTCTGAGCGATTTGAAAAATTAATCCAGAAGAGTTCTCGTTATCTTTCTGAGGTTTCAATACGTTTTATAATAGATGTACTCAAGAAGTTTTATTCATAAGTTGTCTTGTTCAATGTGTCCACCATTTACTATTATAATGTGGTTAATTCTGGAATTTACATTTTTCCACACTTTGTCTAAAGTTTCAGCCGTTATAGCTTCAATAGCC
>JAULBU010022232.1:0-18887 GCA_032358235.1 Odonthalia washingtoniensis
ATGAAAACGTGACAGTGTGACATAAAACGTGACCGAGTGTGTGACAAAACGTGACGTGATGTGACATGGTGCGTTCGTTGGGAGTTAAGATCAGAAACAGTCGTGCTCTCAACAATTTTGACGGCCAATTGCACTACAACTGGGATTAGGATTGGGATGAGAAGGTGGTTGTTCATATAATGATATATTTTCTGAATGAATTGTGTTGGTATCGATGGATTCAATCATTGTCTCAAGAGATTGGATGGACTGAGGCATGTTGACTAGCCATAATGGGATCATAGCATGATATGTGGGGTCACTTCGCATGCCTTTTATGATGAATTTTATCGTTACTTGTTCCGAATCTATATTCGAATAATGGGCAACGATCATCAGCCCCCTTATTGCAATATGAGCAGCGATATATTCCGATGTTCTTTCTAAATTTGAAATGAATGTATTCGAAGCACGGGCTTCTAAGCAATCATGATCGACAACCGTGCGGCATTCTAATTTTTCTTTTACGCGTGTTACTATGAGATCTGGGTTAATTGGGGTGCCGGGGAGTATTACAGCGGACGCGATTGCTTTAGGAAGCGATGATCGTTCGGGTTAAATGAGTAATTAACATTTTCTACATGATTTTTAATTTGCAATGTGTCTGATACACATTTAATTGCAAGAATTGAGGGTTCCATATTTTCTGGGTCAAGTCGAGGGATTGTTGGTTTATGTATAGCCGACGTTGGTTGAGGTAGCGCTGGTGCATTGTGGGTGGGAGTTGGCTGATTCATAGTGTTGTGAAAGTGGAATAAAGGTCGTGTTGTACTGCTATGATGGTGGGAATAGAGTGTGTTGTTAGATGGATCTACTCAATAAGCAGCGGAGACTAGTAGGCCCATTACCTGTGGTGTGCCTAGATCGATGAGGAACGGAGACATCCACCTAGGAGTGTCTCTCGTCTCTCGATTCCTTAATACTGTGAAAAGAAGAAACGAATCAACGTGTAATGTTACATACTGTATTGATTATGTAACATGGTGTGAGTGTGCGTATAAAGGCTGACAAAAACCGGGGAAATAAGTCAAAATATTTTAAGAGGGACTTTTAATTGCAAGAGGCAAGTGAGCTTCACAAAAGGCTTGATGTCCTGTGAAGTCAAATCACATCTTATTTTGATAAAAATAGATGTATAGAAGCGTATATGCTTGTCGTTTACTATGAGCAAAATTTCAGAATAAACGATGTAGTGATTCGTCCGTTAGAGCGGAAAAGGTCTTTTTCAAGTTGAGGGAAAAGTTTGATTTATCTGGATAAAACATGTCACGGGAAACAGGATTTCTGTTTCCCAGAACACGTCTAGAATTATTATTTCACAGAGCCAATAGGGTTCTGGTTTGTCTACGCCTTGTACAGTGCGTAATTTGCCATTGTCGGTTACCGTGAAGTGAGTAGAAGCGTGACTTTCGTACAGAAAGTTCATCACAGTAAGGAAGAGAAACGGAAAACACTGTACTTTACTGATTTAAACCGTATATGTGTAGGAGAAAATCATATGTTGAAAGACATAGGGTATTGGTGTTTAAGTCAGACGTGGGTGACAATTGTGTGTATGGCAATGAAAAAAGGAAACATGAAGTGTGTTGCAACAGTTAGATAGATAGAGCATCTCAATTTTATTCAATCATAATAGCAATTAAATGAATATGTAGGGACAGCTGCAATGGCAGTTGCTCGACGAGGTGGGTCTCCTTCTAAGTTGACAGGCTTGAAGCAATGTTTCTTGAGAAGTGACCAGCAAGCTGCACACGGAGATGAAAGGTAGGAAGAACGAAAGTGTAATGTCTGTATGTCAGTACGAGAATTCGAAGTGTTGCGAAGACAACTACTGAACGAAGAAAGGGACAAGTAGTGAGAAGGTTCAACGGATATATATCGTTCTTGCAACAGTTGAGACACTATACTAGAATATAGTGTCTGTCACTTGTAAACCAATCAGTAGGAGTGATTGTTGAAATTTTGTAATTTTTAAAAATAATTGTAAGTAAAGAACGTGCGGATATTATATAATCCGGTCAACTCTGTCAACAGAATTGCATTCAAATGGTAAGAGAAAAAATAAAATTTTATCATGAACTAGCACTGCGTAAATTTAGAACCGTCAGAAATTGCAAAACGAAAAATGTTAACTGTCCTGATGAATTATTCCCCCATATAGACGAAATCTGACAATAATGAAGTAATACTTGTTATATCAATTTTTACTTTGTAATGGATTTCGACAACACATGCGAACCTGTTGTCAAACGCGATAATGATGTAAATCTATCATTCAACATTGACGATATGATGACTCAACGAAAGGCCTGGAAGAAAGTATTTTCTTCTGCAACGAGAAAGGTATTTCAGGCAAGCAAGATATTGCGTTTTCATGTTACAAACATACCGAAAAGGTTAGATAAGTATCGAACCGTGGGGGAATTGCCTTCTAAATGTAGAAAAACTTTAGTAAAAGTTGGAGATATTTGCACTCACCGGATACTGGATTTGATATTCTTTCAAGACGGGAACGGTGTATACGACGAATTAATCAAACAAAAAAGTGGAGATAGAAAACTTATTGATGGCATGGTAGGTGCCTTACGAAAAGCACAAAAGGGAAGCGTGGAAAAGCGTGTATTTCGGGCTTGTCTGTTTGCACACATACCGGGTTCAGATGTACGGACACTACTAGGACAGAAGGAATTGTATGAAGATTCCGATAGTGACACAGATAGCAATGAAAACATTAATAACACGACGTTAAGTCGGAATAATGAAATAGAGATGTGTATCGACCAAAATAACGATAGCAAATATGATTGTGAAGAATATGTGATGGTCACAGAAAACGATGATGTTACAGGGGATTGAAAGTATATTAATGTTACTGTGAGTGGTGCATTTTGAACTGCTATGAAATGTGCACGAGATGACTGGTTAGACCTGGTATGTAGTGGTCAGATAGCAACAGGTACACGACGGAGACGACAATTTACAGACGAGGAAGTCGAACAGGTTGTTTATTTTGTTCTTCGAAGTGATAATGTACAAAAAGTGTCGTGGGGTAGCCGTCGAGTAAGATGCGGAAGAGAGGTCAAAAATACCCTGTGTTATAAGGAAAACGTCCATAGAAATTATGTGGAGAAAATATGCCATGGAACCAGATTTGAAAAAAGACACAAGAAAGTTAGGTCAAAATTCATTTATTAAGCTCGTACAAAAGATAAGTAGACGAAAGGCGAAAAGACAGTCATGAGTTGATTATGTTTTAAATGAACTTGTATATGAAAACATATCAAATATGAAGGAGTTGGTTAACAGGGAAGTGCGTAAGGGAGAGGACCAAATGAGTTTACGTAGATTGGAAGGTGTGACACAATATCTAAAATACAATTACCCAACGCATGTATCGTTTACAGACAGCGATCCGTTACATGATATTTATTTTGGATTACTTGTTGGTGTTGGGGACGAGGAAAGAATTGGGAAGTGCCCACAATGCAAAAGTGTTTTCGGTGCCATTGATGAAATTTGGAGGAAGATAGGAAAAAGAACTGAGAATGCGACACCTGTGCTAGATGATTGCAGAAAGAGAATAAAATTGTATATGGGACATGTACAGAGATGCGTTACGCAATCTGAAAGAATTGGTGAGATTTTAGGTTTGGTGAATAAAGAAGAAGCTGGAACAGCGTGAATTGTTTTCATGGACTAAAAAATGAAATTGGAACCCGTTAGGCATAAAGAGTCTATAACACAGTTTTTTGGTAAACGAGGAATGTCGTGGAATGGATGAGGAGTGTTCTATCGAGCAACAGGAAAAAAGTTGGACGAAGTGAAAAGGATGGAAGTAGAACTAAACGTTATTAAAAATGAGAAGAAAGGGAAAAAACGTAAAAGTGGAGGAATAGATGGCAAATGGCAGAAAAAAATATTACAGGAAGTGAGGCGAAGGATAGTCTCGATGTTTTTTTGTTGATCATATCATACAGAACGATACAACGCAATATTGCATGGAGACTGTTAGCATATTTGAGGCGTTGTTATGTAGGGTGAAGAAACAATTACCGACCTGTACGAAAATATGGATTGTTAGTGACAACGCACGTTGCTACAAAAACGAGTTACTTACTGCAATCGCTGTACAAATATGCAACCACAAGAAATTTTTTAAAAAGGGGTGGTACATCCAGCATCGCAGGATGGAAAAATATTTTTGACGCCCATTTTGAAAATGCAAAAAGGCATATAGGACGGTTTGTTAACGAACGACAACTCAATGTTATTGTTCCTGAGGATGTTGTAGAGGAGCTGAAATACGACGGCGGATTGAAAGATACAGCTGTTGAGTTGATATATGTGGATAAAAAGTGGAGCAATTTGGAAAAATGGATTTCAGAAAAAAAAATTGCATCATTGGGAAACGTTGGCGATCTCATATTTCAGAAACTGTCATGCGCCATATTCAAAGTTGACTGTTATAAATGCTCTGGTAGGTTATTTAATTCATTCAAATTTTCTCAGCATAAAACAGTATGTTTAGAAAAGAAGGTAACAAATGGCGCAAGTCAACAACTTAAAGAAGTGATTGAGGTGGATTATTGGACTGATGATTTAGATATGGATGCTGGTTTTGAGATGAACAGCCAAAAAGAAAATTGTTGTGATTTTCAATCAGGAACTGATACAGAAAACGGTGGTGTTGAGGATAACAGTGGACAATTGGAGATCATACGACGTATAAAAAAGCGTCTCCACATCAGTGGTGACGAAATTTTATTTCGTGGGTTTGAGACTGCTGTTGCAAATATATTTATGAGTGAAATGCACAATAGGAAAAGGTGAAAGTTTATTGAAGAGAGGAATGCAGTGCATGATGCTGTAGCTGAGTTACAATTTGCAGGTGAAGAAAGTGAGGGTCAGAGTGGTAATGAGGAGGAAGAATCATCTTTATGTACATAAGATGAGGAGTATGGTCATGCAGAGTTAACAGATGTCAGCAGTTCCTATAACTATTCAGAAGGTGTCATGACGAACAGTAGTAGTAATTGTACGAAAGGGGAATGTAGTGTTGACATTAACCCAAAAAAATAGTAGTGTTGGTATTTGGAGGAAAGGGGAAACATTTGCATGTGCGAAATGCAAGAAGCGGTATGGGAATAAGGACAAAAGAAATCAGCATTCGAAAACATGTGACGATGACTAGTTGGATAGGACAACGTTGAGTCGTGATTTGATAGTGGCATCTGAAGCCATTTATAAAACAGGAGGTATTGAAGTCTATACAAGAGCACAAAAAATCCACTAATGCGTGATATTATAATAAATGTAGAATCAAAGAATATGATTTATCAACAAGGATGGGCATGCAAGGCGAGGAGAGATGAGACGATGGGTGCGAACAACATTCAGCTAGATGTGAAAGAAATAAAAGAATTGTTTGATAATGATGTAATAGATCCTGGCAGCAAGATGAGTGCAGAAACGATGAGGGATGAAATCCGTGTCCATCATACAGATCAATATATTATACCAACAGAGCAACAGATTACATCAAAATTTTCACAACTTATGAGATTACAAAAAATTAAGTGCAGGGAAGAAGCTGTGGAAACAGTATACAATAGAAGTGTGGAGGGAACGACAGAAGACAGGCACTATCTTGTTTGGCGTTCGATGCAAGATGCAAAATAAACAACCTTACATTTAAATTGTGTCACCCCATCTGTAGATATAGAACAACAAGCAGGAGTGTATCTTGGCAATACTTGTAAAGATCTTAATAGTGACTTACGAACACCACCAATCGCAGTAACTACAAATACAGTAATGAATTGAGACATTCTGGAAGCAGAGAACATTTGTAATGTTGGAAATGTTATTCCTGGTTGTCCATCCAGTCGTGAAGTGATGAAAAGTTGTATGGAGATATCATTTTACAAGTTGTTGCAAACGAACCTGACATACTACCAAGCATAGTCGCTGTTGAAATAATTCGTACTCTATGCCTGGATAGTAAAGCCCTGTCACAAGATCTTCCTACAAAGATGGAAAACATCATGTCAAATAAAAAATAGATATCGTATACATCACATATGTGGTACTGCGATAGTCTTTTCTGTTGAATTTTATTGTACCAGTTGTAAGAACTTGAACAGAACTGAATGATTATGAGTTTGATAACAGGACAGTTATTGAAGGTATAAAATTTTATACTTATTGTACGTATTACCAATACATATGATAGTATAGTTCTTTGAACTTACTAATTCAATTTAAAAAATTTCATTTTTTTTAACCATTACTTATGTGAAAAATGTGTTCTTCATATAGGCAATACTTTGTACGATAAAAGTGATGTACTTCCAACATTACTGCCAATTTATTCATAAGTATTACATTTATGTGAACAGCTATCAATAAATATATGACGTCATGTTCGTTAACTATTGTATTGATATTATATGTTCCCTGTAGTTGTAAATACAAATAACATATATGATAATTTATGTTTCTATTACGTGTTAATTTCGATATGAACCATATGTGTATTACATCTGCTTTTAAATGTTAACACCAAATAAATGTTCATTGCAGAAGATGAATCTAACCGTTGGTGAATTAATTTAGTCGTATATAATTGAACACATTAGAATAAAAAATAAAAATTTCAATCGTTTTCATGGATGTGTTTTGTTGAAACTTAAAAATAGTGTTCATTATAATGACTATTGTTCTATATTATTGATCATTGAATATTCATGTTTCGATTTGCGACGCACTATCATTTTTCTGTTGATGAAATATTGACGAAACTTCGTCATTCAATACACAAATTATCCATTTTTTATTTAACATACGCAATATAGTTGCATACTTAGTATTATATTGAAAATATACAACAATCAACCTCAACATTAGATTGCTTCATCAATTCTGCATATTTAATAGAATAAGATGACATTATTTGTGATCATCGTCTCCTTTTTCGCCATTGTTGATTATTCATATTCCAATAATTTTTGATGGAAACATTGGTTATATTTAAAATTCATGCAGGACTGTTGTTCAAGCTTAGCAATGAATTCATCTATTCATTCTCGTAATAAGTTGTTTTCTATACATTAGCAGTCAAAACGTTCTTTGTTTTACGTTTCCTCTTTCAACGTCTATCTTCAAGTTGTTATATGTTCTTCCATTTTCAAAAAAGAAAATGAATCCCAACTCTTGTTAAATATCATGTCCACGGTATGATAGTCCGACATTATTACAAGCAGTACTATTAATTACTAATAATTTGCATTGAATTCAGTCGAATATCCTTGCATCATTGCCGTTCTATATCTCCAATTATCCATTCCAGAATACAATTATATTATTATAATTATGTTAGGCAGTGTGTGTCGATTGATAATAAAATCTTGTGGTGCTTTTTACCATTATAAAGATTATGAAAATAGATAATGTCCATGATTAAAAAACACTTACCTTACGTTGATACTTACACAATGGAGGAGCCTTCCTTCAATTTGCAATTAACTTTTCATTTGTTATGTATTGTGTAGTTATATAAAATTTATTACCGCATCCCCCTTATTGATTGTAATGAAAATTGTAGATGTTGAGTTGGGTATTATTGTATGTTCACAACATGCTGCTGAGTAAATATGTTGACTATAACATTGTAGTCTTCTTGCTAAAAATGGAGTTTTTTTCTAGAGTTTTATCATTTACATTTTTTTTCAACGTGGACAACTTTTATGTCCTGGTGTTATTCAACAGTATACTGTAACGTGTAAAATTTTCAGTATGTTAGTTCAGTTAACTTCAGCTACTAAGTATCGTCTGCTATTTGTGGTTATAACTTTCAGACCTTCTGTTTGCGTTTCCCCTTCCTGTTACAACTTTTTATTATCACATTTTCTTAACATATACCCATAACTGTATCAACAGAAAAATGCGTTACGGCTAGTAACCCAATGTAATCTTTTCTTACTATTCAGCTTATGTAGCCGTATTGGAAAAGTATTCGTCATTATCGTCCTTGTTTCTCATCATCGTGAAGCTATCCCAAATCTTCGTGTTCCTTGCGTCATTAGCGGGTTATTAATCAATCATTGAATGGTGCCGTCTATTTATCCATATCATGACCATCATATGTAAAAAAGTTACCAGTTCTGTTTCATATTTCTTTATCTGTCTATTCGCATTATCATTCTAGAATTTGCATATTTATTGTCGATGTGTCTGTTTACGCATATTTTATTACACCTATTCAATTACCATCTGTTTTTTGCAACTGATATTATAGTCTATATGGACTATATATTTTTACTACATAAAGGCATATATCATATATTCTAAACAATTCCATCAATTATTCAAGTCTGTATTGAGGAACCATTTAGTTTTGTACTCCTCATGATCACCAAATGAATACGATTCATAATTCAGTTCGTTAGCGTCGTGTTACTTCATTCAAAATGTCATTTTGTTTATGTTTCGTTAATATGATCATGGTTCTATAAACTTTAGTTCCTACTACGTTTGAAAAATTTGGTAACTTGTTAAATTTGGTACAAAAAAACGGCGTTATAGTCATATGTTAATATGATAACATATTCGAAAATGAAATACAAAGCATTTTACACACAGAGTCGATTTACATCATATCACATCTCATGTTGTTCATCCTATATGGTAACTTTGAAACGAAATATATATTCTTTTCCTTTCAAGTATATATTACATACTTATCTTTTATGTTAGTTAATATGACTGCACAAATTTCACACTTTACAATAAATTTCACAACACCGTTATAATGTACCAATAACATGGGTTTTCAACCAGTTTTACATTACAAATTATGACGGCACCGTACATAATATTTATGGGATACCTTTCACTCAATGAATCAACGAGCTCATAGCAAATGGAAGTATTTGATATTACTAATGACGCAAAGACAGATTACGAATAGAAAAGTCATTGTTTGCACTTCAAATCGTTATGTAGAAAAGCTCATACATATAAGATTTAAAACTAATTTATTTTCAATATCGTATCATTGCTTCGCACAAATCTATATCGTATGTAATTTTATTTTGTTTTATGGAATTTTCAAAGAGGGATGTTGTGTACTACGTTGACGTAATATACAAAGCATGCGAACCAGGCATGGGAACTACAACATTTAACACATACAAATTTCAGCAATCAACAACACCATTATGTTATATACGTGCAACGTGTATAGGAAATACAATTTTCTTCAATTCCGTACTTCCAATTGACAACATCATTAATAATATACTTACCAACTTTTCGATCTGTTGACAACAACAATAATTATAATAAATATACACCTAAAGGTATATATTTTCGTTATTTTTACTACATTTCCTACTTTTTATTTTCTCACCGTTGCACCATTCCTTCTCTTACAGTGCTATATTTTACCTATGTCCATCTTTCTCATTATCCTACATATTGTTATTTTTTTCATTCTTCGTTAACGTTTCATTAAACGTTTCGCCTTTATCACAAATATTTTCTTTTCCTTCGGATTGTACTACACACATTTCATTTTTTCCTGCTTTCTTTCCATTTAGCCCATTTTCCTCTTCCTCAAATTTTTTACCACCATCTTTTGCTTTTATTTTTGTGTTGTCCGTTTTTGTATCACCATTCATACTTATATTGTTTTTCTTTTTCTTATCATCACCTCCGTAAATGTCTTGTAGGACGTTTTCATCATATTTATCATAGTCATCACTCTCATTTCCATTATATGATAAACTATCGCCATCGGTACTGCTTGTCCCTCCATGAATGGACAGAGCAATACGTTTATTTACATTCGACACATACTTTTCGTATCCATACTCGTCCCACTTCAGTTTCTTCGGCCATGGGCTTATAATGTTTACCCTTTTCACATATTCGTAATATCCACCGCTACTGTTTTCATTTTTCTGTTCAGTCGCCATTCCTGCCGATTTATTTATTTCCAATCTGTGAATACGACCGGTATTTCCATTGTGTTTCCGTCAACATTTTCCATTTCCAACTTGACGTGTCCCTGTACTTTGTATGCTTCCATTTTCTCCTCATCTTTTTCCTGTCGCCAAACTTCTTCTTTTATGTTTTCGCTCGCGTTGGTTCTGTCCCAGACATGTCACTACCACTAAAACTTCTTTCTTCTTCGCTTACGATTTTTCGCTTTTTATCACGCCATCTTCAATAGTAAGAGCTATAACTTCTCTTTTACTTTCCGGTTTTTCTTCAATCTGCTTCCGATTTGTAGCCCCACAGAAATGACATGACCATGTCATTGCTTTTGATAAATTCGAATGTAAATCCCAAAACGGCTCATACTAGTTAGTTTTCATTCATAATAATCTTATTATGACTTACCGGTCTTTTCTCATGACTGCTGTACTTGACGAAGAGCTGATAGTTATTGAACTTACTGACATATTCAGATCGTTCTGAATAAAGTTTTAGATGATATATTGATTTGATTTTAACTTTTTGGCTGAAATGACAAGACGGTTTGCTCCTTCCATGGGAAAGAGCAAACATAAACTTGTAACAGCTCGCACGGTGTATGTATCCACATATTGACAAAGGAAATATCCTGCCTTTCTTATTGCTACACAGCGCTAAACATTCGTATACGTATTCCGTTTTTTGTACTTCCGTCATCATACTGACATCTCAGTATTTTAAGGATTTTTTTATTTACAGCTCCCATCTTAATATGATGACACTGTACATGGTTTGTTCGAAAACCTCCTTGTAGTAATTCTGTGACGTAACGCCTGTCACAAAATAAACTGCTATAACGTCATATCTGCATTTTTTTATTTTTTATAAATTCTATTAGAAAAGGGCCTTTCCCTATGACCTCGACACACACTGTAAACAATGAAAAATAGACCTAAACTTGCCCCTTGTATTTCAAACCATCTCTTAATGTATCACTGATTTCAACACTCCCCCACGGCAATTGTGCTTCTCACCGAACAAACTTCAACATTTTTTATATTTTAACAAAAGCTATTTAACCTTATCACCATGCGACTTTGCGACAACATTCACCAACTCTTCAAATTTTCCGGGCGCATGTATCTTTGTCAACAAGTCAGAGAGCTGACACTTCGTGGAGATGTAAACGAGCTTAATCTCATTCTCCTTTAATTTCTCCCTCAAGTAATGGTACCTTAACCAAATGTGTTATGACGTTAAGAACCTCCCCTCACGCTTTCCCAATGAAATGCATGCCATGTTGTCCTCATGTAATATAGTCGGATCGACCTGCTTCTCATCAAGATTTGCCAAGAAACTGTGAAACCATAAAACCATCCGAGTAGCTGAATCTGCAGCTACATACTTGGCCTCTGCAATACTATGAGTGATGATACTCTGGCGTTTAGAGCTCCAGTATATTAAATGCCGACCAATGTACGTGACTATTCCCGTTGTCGACCGCTTTGTCAATAAATCCTCAGCCCACGACGCATAAACATACGCGTGAAGCGTATGCGATTCAACATTTCTCCCATAGAATAGCCCATACTCTTTTGTTCCCTTAACATACCTCAACATATCCTTCAATGCTGACCAATGAACTTCTTGCGGAATAGATACAAGCTTAGCGAGCGACGCCACAGAGTACGATATATCGGTCCTTGCACACACACCCAAGTACAAAAGGCATCCGATCAGCTCTAGACAAGGAAAACTGTTTTCCCCCATTTTTACTTTCTTCGGTGGAAAGACCAAATTTCTCTCTGTTCCTCTACAGCTTAGTGGGACTAGTTTGACCTTGGTGTCTGGCATCCCAAACCGTTCCAGCACCTTATCGACGTAAGCAGTCTGATTCATATACACGCCATCAGCGCGTTCATCAATCTTAATGCCGAGGAACCACTTCATTGACCCCATGTCTTTCATGTCGAAACGCTCGATCCAATCTCTTTTTGCTCTAGTCAGAGTGTCGGTGTTCCTGGCCATGATAAGGATGTCATCGGAATAGATAATATGATCAAATCAAATTCTAAATTTGTATACTTGGTGTTCAAACAAACGTCTGCGTCACTAGGAGTCATATCACACCTGCTTTTCAAAAAGGTATCCAAAGTTAAATTCCACATGCGAGAGGCTTGTTTCAACCCATACAAGGCCTACATTAATCTTAATGATTTTCCTTCGGGGAAGAGATGTTCATACCCAGGAGGTGGACTCACATAGATTAATTCATCCTTATTTGCTGCATTTAAGAACGCCGCCGTGACGTCCATTTGATAACTCTTTAAATTTAGCTTTACGACCAACGATAGTATTGTTCTCAATGTAGACATTCTAGACACTGGTGAATATGTCAAGTCCTAGTCAATGCCATGGGTTTGCATGTAGCCCTTGACAACCCAACGGGATTTTAATTCGACAACATCTCCTACTTCGTTTTCCTTCGCTTTGAACACCCATTTAGTATTGATCAACTTTCTGTTTGCCGGAGTGTCAACCAATCTGTACCCATTTAGACCTTTCACAGAGTTCATCTCCGCGTCACACGCCCTCTTCCCATGTTCTGATTGGTCCGTTTTCATCGCTTCCTTGGATTTTAAAGGCGCACCAATAGTTTCTGTGAACTCAATCACACTCAACACCACTTCCTTCATTGTAACTTCATTCTCCCCCATTTCTCCAGTTGCAGATTTTTCTTCGACAGCGTTGGGGTTCATCATCGGACCAGAAGTCTCGGGCTGTTTTTTCACTTCGACAGAATTTGCTCTGTTCCTTGAACCATTGGGTGTACCAAGATGTTTATTCTCCAGGCAGTTTCAGCAATGAATTTCAAGTTACTTATTATTTCGGCGTTCGCCTTCTTTTGACTTGTCGATCCACTCGTATTTAGAGTTGAGTCATCATCCATAACACCTCTTTGTGGTTGGATTCACCGTTTTTGGTTTCTTTGGCCGACCTACCGTGCCTTTTACTGTCATCGTTTTATTTACGTCCGCTCCTTTTGCCAAAACCTGGCCGATTGTTTTATCAAAGGTGGCGGTGTCAAAATCATCTACGACCAACTGATCATCATCATCTTCAATGAAGGTTACACCCCTGACTTGTAATATGTGCTTCGTTGAATGGCAGTACACCTGATAACACAGGGAGACTTCTGAGATGCCTACGAAAGTGTCTCTATATGTTGTTACGTCCAACTTGGTACGATTTGGGAATGGAATATAGATAAAGGCAGTACACCCGAACTTCTTGAACACCTTCATATCTGCATTTTTGTGAAAGAAACGATGGAATTGCGTCTCAAGGTTTTCAAAGGTCGTCATCGTGCATCTATTCCTTATTGAATAAATAATTGCATGACCCCACCATCATCTCGGTAGACCTGCATCCAGCAACATTGTTCTCGCCATCTCTGTAAGCGTCCTGTTCATGCGTTCTGCTACATGCATCATCGATTCCATTTACCTTCAGGAAACTGGATATTTTGTTGGAACTATACGCAGTCCCTTGATCAGTTCTAAGCTTTTTGAACTTCATACCCTTTGTTCTTCATAAAAGACACGTATTGTTGGATGTTTTTCATCGTCTCGGTCTTTGTATTCATTAAAAATGTGACAGTGAAGCGGGTATAATCATCTATATATGTCTGAAAATATAAATTTCTATCGACATCCTGCACCGAAAACTGTCCGCATGTGTATGAGTATACGAGATCGCCGGCCTGATCTTACCCTTTTTTGACTTCCTTCTATATGATCTTGCGTGAGACTTTCCTTGTGCACATATTATGCAGTTTAAGGGCTTCTTAAGATCTTTTTTGTCAATTACAGCAATCCTAATTTTGATAAATGTTTTATTCCACCTACCGACAGGTGCCCGAGCCTTTGATGCCACTTATTTAAGCAATCTTACCCTTCGTCTGGATACTCATAGTCTTCGATTTCGTAGTCGTCAGACTCAGTGCGAGACTTTGAGTGCGTATTTTTAACATTTAACAATTTTTCTTCGTGAACTTCGTCAATCCTATGTAAATTATCATCACCATTTGTTCCTGTGGCTATGACAGAATCGCCCTTGGTGATTGTGCAGAACTGCCCTTTAAAATGGACATATATGTCTTCATCTTCAGTCAGTTGGCCTAATGAGATGAGGCATCTTTCAATTTTGGTTACAAGCTTTACTTTCCCATATGCGTCATTGTCTCCCTTTGCCGTCACTTCCAATAGTTCAGCTCCTGCAGTTGTCACCGCCCCACCACTCTGCTCCATGTTTGAGTGTATGTGCATCTCATTGTTCGTGTAATGATGAGATGCGGCTGAATCCACAAACCATTTCTTATCTTCTACTTTATTGACTGCTGCATTTGCCGTTTCTTCGACTACTGAGAACGCAAAGTTTTATTTGGCAACCTTTTCAACTTCTTGAACTACATATGCTTCTTGTTTTAATTTTGGTCTACCGGCTTTCTTGGCAGGGAAATCTTGGGCCATATAACCAGGCATTTGACACCAGAAACACTTACCTTTGACTTTTCTTTTTGTAGAGCCTGTGGTGGTTCTTTTCCCGGTACTTGAAAGAGCGGATGCTTGTAAACCCGATTGATGATTCTGTTGAAGTTCAAAAGGGATTTTAGAATCGCCGACATCTTCCCTCGACAATTCTTGTAACGTACTCGTCAGTTCATGATATTCCAGATCATCGAAGGACATATTAATTAGCCTCACGCTCGTCTTATATATTTCGAGTAAACCATTTGCCAATATCTCCCACTTGTGTACATCCAGGACATTTTAGGCTGTTCCAGCTAATCTCTTAATGAGTTGCTGCGCTCTACTTTGGTATGATACCAGAATCTCTGTGGAATTCATTTCCATGTTGGTCAATTGATGATGCAACTCTCGAAGCGTGTGCTTTTGTTGAGACTGACACTGTGACAGTAATGGAGACGATAGGGTACCCGACTCTTCTGATTTCTTGGTTGCTTTTAAAGCCTGCACCATTTCAGGAGCAAGAAATCTTATTACATAACTGTATGCTGACATCTCTCTTTCAGCTTCATTTTCGTTTATGTACGACTTTTCCTTTTCATTAGCATCTACACAATCCTTTTCAAGCCTTTTGTCCGCTTTCTCGGTCACCTTTCTAGATGTTGTGTTGTATGGAAAGTAGCGGTGGAGCTTATTATCTACCATTTCTTGGTAGAAAGTAAGCCACCACATACTAAAATCGTCTCCAAGTTGGAAACGATTTAGGCCCCTGATACAAGACTGCTTTCCTGAACGTTGCTTGTTGTCCATTATATTAGGTAGTAGAGTTTCGTGGAGTCTACAGACTTTTAATCAGTTGGAATTCAATATCGGAAATGTAAAGCTTAGCTCTATATTTTGTTGTTATTAAGAATGTGTTTTTTGTTTATTCGTACCCATCAAACAAACCCAACGAAAGTTCCTTATACCGATTCCAAAACACAAGCGCTGCTAATGTGTCAAAATCATCGACAACGGATGAGAATAAGCCGTCCAATCAGAGATCTCATTTGTGTAAACATCTTTACACAGTGACCTATAAGAGAGTGCATTTCACTGTACTGACATTTACTTGTCGATTACGTGTAGTGTACCAATACACCAAACTATAGCACAGAATAGATACCTTAATGTATCAATGATTTCAACATGTAGCGTTCACTTTATATTTCCTATTGTTGTAAGCGCAATGGAATTTGAAGACCTGAGTTGTGCAAAGTCCAAAATATCAGGAAAATGGACAGATGCAGTCACGAACCCTATTTCCATTTGGGACAAATAACTCAGTAATATCCTACAGATAACGTTCCTACCGCAAGTTATTTGCAGGAAACAACATGACTGATTATGGCAAAGAAGAATGTAATTTAGAACAAGCAGAGGAATGGTCAGATGAAGAAGGCGGAGAAGAGCACAGTAATGATTTTGAAATGATGGAGGTTGAACAAAATGAGAGAACGCAATTGGATGTTGAATGTGATTATATCCGGAGGTGGGTTCATCGTACAAAATTACATATTCTACGAACGAATATAGTAAAAACGCATATAAGTACAGGAAAGCAGTTGGGCTTTTTCATCTGTTTGTGCGTAACTTATTGCTCGAATGCTTTCGACAATGGTCGAACGTAAACATGGATAGGAGAGGCCAGTCATCAGAATGTGGGGCAATTACATCAAATTAGTTATAGACATACGTCGGGTTGGAGATTGCTGCTTCCATCAATAAATTTAATGATTTGAAAGAGTTATTGGTCGAAAAACATTTTACGGCAACGAAGACTTTAGGCACGTCATGGGAAGGGATAGATTTTAAAAGATAAGAGAACTTATTCAATTATATCCATGACATACACATGAAGAGGCTGTAGTTGATCCTCTTTGGCATTCTAGGGAAATGACGGAACACTTTAAAGAAATGGTGTATTAATTTCTGTACCGGGCCGGAGTTAGCGCGCTAGACGAAAATATGATCAGATGCTAGCCTAGAACTGGAGCGAGATCATATATGAAACCGAATCTGGTAAAGTTTGGAATAAGGTAATACCTGGTAGAGGGATTGGCTGTTCCATACAAACATTCCATGTGAGATAACAACTCCACCACCTGTTGTATATTGCACAAACTTTAGGGAATTAAAGGGTGTCTACGAGAGGAAGATAGATGGAAAACTTGTAAAGAAGGATAGCGCATCAGCGCTCTGGTGTTTGCAGTTGTCACACCAAACAAAATGTTTACCTGCACCAGCTGGATGCCTTTATGTTACTGATAATTTTTATGCACGCCATGATTTAGCAAAAACATTATCAATTATGACAGACGGGGAGGAAAAAATGCTTGGAACTATCAGGCTTAACATTGTAGATGGAATTAATAGAATAGCAATTAAAAAGGAATGGAAAAATTGTTACATGCGGAACGAGGGTCGTGGTTACTTGCCCATGTCTTAGAGAAAGGTGAAAGTAACAGTAGTGAATCAAAACGAACAATAATTGTAAATATATATTGTGTAAAGACCGAAAGGTCGTTAAATTTTACACAAATGAATTATCCGATACACCTAGACAAGACCTCGAAGGTAAATCGGAACATTAAATGAGATGTGTACATGTTACAGCACATTTGAAACGGTGGATTGGCACAGAGGCCATGACAAGAACCACACTCCAAGTTCCAAGCCCTCTTGAGGCTTATAATTCGTCCATGAATTGTGTGGAACGATTTGATCAATTGCGATCAACAAATAGTATTATGAGACATGAAAAGAGAGTTCCGATGTCTATTTTCACGTAATTATTAGATGCCTCTATAGAGAATGCTGCCACAGTGTTACAGAGCATAACTGTTCTAGGAGAAGCTACTTGTGCTGTTCGTGAATTTTAAGCGAAGAACTGCAACACAATTGGTACAACCATTTATCGATATGAAATTGAGAAATGTAACAATTCGTAATGTACCATATATGTCACCAAATTGTCTTGCTGATAGTTTATTAGAGCGTCACATATTACTTGAAAAAGTAGATAAAAGAAGCGCAAGAAGTTATCTCTGCCGAATAGGGCAGCACAGTTATGAGGATAATCAAAAAAATAGGTTGTTGGACGATATTCGGTTGTGAGCAAAGCAACAAACCTTTCCATGTTAATTGATTTACTGCGTCTCATAGAAGAAAGGAGTTACAGAAAAGTAATAGGCATCTTTTTAGTGAAATTAGTAATATACAGACTACCATTTCGAATAGTCCTCGTCATAGAAATACCGTTAATTGCATCAATACTCTTAGTAATACTCGATACCCATGGTCTGACAATTGAAGAGTGATAGTATATTATATATGTTTTTGATGTAGTAAATATATATTAATATGTGATATTAAATTTGGTAACTATTATCATTACGTGTAAATGTTTCGTGATAAATAAAGAAGATGTGTTATTGAATTATGATATCAATATAGTTCAATGAAATTTCAAGATGAAGAGCATATACTTCCTTTATTATAGATATTGTTGTGATTCCGTTTCATTTAAATGTCATTAAAAACATGAAATATACGTAAACAATCATTGCGTTATCATTGTGCTTGATTGAATTCTATTGATGGTTATTGTATATGAATTTAATTTGCAAGTCCTTGTTCCTACTATTTGAATGTGAGATTAATTTGTTTGTATGTGAGGTAAATTTGTAAGTCTTTAATATTCTTTTCAATGAACTGATGATAATTATATCATCATCATTTAGATGAATTGCTTGCTCATTTTATTGTGGTGTAGGTGATGAAAGGAAGTGAAGTTTTGGAACTGAAACTGCAGTCGTGCTGTTATGCCGATAATGCCGGTGCGCATTTGAGTGTTGTAGTTGATGCTGCTGTGCGGGTGGAAAGGATATTTGTTGTTGTTAATGAAGTAAATAGTGTTAATTTTGCTGAGTGCGTGTTGTGGTTGGTATTTTATCTTATTTGTCGTTACTATTTGTAGAGCGTTAGTGGTTGAAAAGATGTTGCGATTATAAATGACATGATCACTACGAGACATCATATTACTTACGACAGTAACATTATTAATTTTGTATTGTTGATGGAAAGGTGTCGAATTCGTCGCATTCATTATAATAGTGAGTTCTAATGACATCAATGACGGGTGAGATGTATGGGGTGATGATGATGATGATGATGATGAAGGCGATAAAATTATTACGGTATTGTTAGTATGATTATTGATAACTTTATTATTATTATTATTATTATTATTATTATTATTATTATTATTATTATTATTATTATTATTATTATTATTATTAT
>JAULBU010022243.1:0-18880 GCA_032358235.1 Odonthalia washingtoniensis
TACATGAAAGTCTACAAATGTCAAAGTGATTGCTTTTCAGGTCCAATAATACACTGTACAAGTGTAGTAATGCTACAGAACAATGTTTTATGCGTTGCATGTCCGATTTACCTCCATATGTAGCTGTAGGCTACTTCTAAGCCACAGACTGTATATATGGGCAATATACGAACGTAAGAACGTACACGTTACGTTCTACCGCATCTGTGCAGTATTTAACCTCATTGCTTCAAAGTCCATTGTCCGTTCCACTGCCACGGGGACGTCCTAAACGAAGTCGAGCCGTCAGTTCTCTGGAGCAACGCCACAAAAATGTGGTCGTTGCCAAAAACGTGGACACCATGTTCGAACCTGTTCATCGGTTTTCCCCCCTACTCAGTCGCAGTGACTGATACTGCATAATTCCTAAAGACAGAGACTAAGAAATGCCAAAAATAAAAGAATTTCTATTAAATGTCTTCAGAATCATTAAAATATGGAATATTGGCCCGTACAATTCGGGAGCCATGAATGTGCCTTTTGAAGTACATTCATCGTTTAGTTTTCAAAATTTCAAAATGAGATTCATTCAAAATTTTGAATTTTTTGAATGGCCCATATATTCAGTCTGTGACTTAGAAGTAGCCTACAGCTACATATGGAGGTAAATCGGACATGCAATGCATAAAACATTGTTCTGTAGCATTGCTACACATGTACAGTGTATTATTGGACTTGAAAAGCAATCACTTTGACATTTGTAGACTTCCATGTAGATGTGCACGGCCCAGATGCAGATGTGTATTTATCACTTGAGTTTTCATGTATATGTGCTTTTCTTCCTTTGTTTAATTAATTTAGGGTGTAAAGAAGATTGAATAAAGTGAACTGAAATAGGTATACGACCAATACGGGAAAGAGTTTTTCACGGTGATTAATTTTATAAAAACTTGTCAAATGCAGTTGTGCAAAGTTGGGAACTGTACATATAATATGGAGATAGCCAATCAAGAACAGTGTAGCGAAAAAAGTACAGCTTGGAAGACAGTAGTGGGCGGGCAGGAAAGGAAAATGCTGTGGTGGCGTTATGAAAAAGAGGAACATGACAATGCGGAACAACATTGCTGGAATATGAGTACAGAAACGGGAAAAGTATATGTACAGTCATTCTTTTTGAGGTATGAATGCTGTACCTCTGACAATGACTATTATGACAGTGTGATGCAACTGTAGGTAAGTGGGAGTACGCACTTCCACGAAAACGCTTTGAAAGTAATCAGGTGTAAAACATTATTGGGTTATAATGATTATTATCACGAACGGTATGAAATGGGAAGTGATGTAGCGCGGCAAAATAAAAGTTGCAATGGTTTCCGGCAACAGAAACCCAAATATGAAATGTAACAAGTTGCATTAAGTTTTATGACCCAAGCATACTACAATGGCAGGACCGGAAGGAAGAAACGGAAAATCGGAAAGTATAACATCAATACGCAACGGAAATAGCCGTATATCGAAACGAAGACACAAATTGGAAACGAAAATCGATTTAGTTGGAAACGTATTGAAACTACATGAAAGAAAAAGACTTATCAACGAAAAAAAGAACATATATTGAAGGAAATGAAAAAAATTGGAGAGTGATATCAAAGAAAATCAAGAGCCCGAAAAAACTGAAAACTGGGATGGAGGAACAGTATCGGACTATAATTCTGAAAATGACAGTGATATCGAAGTGAATTTAAATGATTGGAATGATAAAATATTCAGAGATCAATTAAACTATGTAGATTATTATATAATAGAATAAGAAAAGACGGTTTCAAAACGAAACAGTCCCCGTGCGAATTATTTGATTTTTCAGAGGAAGGGTACAATATGACAACAGATATAATAATCAATATTGCGCTTCGCTGTTGCGTAATAGCAATTACGAATCTATTCGTCTAGGCAGAAAGAAGATGGAAACGTGGGAAGTACGTGGATTAGTAAGATGCTTCTGTACGTTTGTAGAGAGCGAGTACGGTTCGATGTTTTTGAGAAGAATACCTTCCGAAAAAGACTTGGCACGCATAGAGGAAAAATTTTCTGACAAAGGTTTTCCTGGGTGTATTCGTTTCCTCGAAAGTGTTATTATTGGTAAAAGGAAAAGTCATGAAAACAAAGTGTCATGTGGCGAAGATGAAAGTAATGAGAAACAGAAAAAACTGAAAGCTGTGGAATGTTAGCTGGATCTTAAAGGGTACTGCTAGTCATGGTAAACTATAGACGTAACAAGTTCAGGAAAGGACAATGCCCTAAGCGGATCCCCTTTACTGAATAATGTCTTCTGAAGCATTGTTTGTCTTCAACATAACACGGGTTACATCATAAAACCATCACCAACATTATGACGTCTTCTTTATTTTAGTGTGGAAGGAAAGTATCCTCCTTGGCCTATAGTTATAGAGGGACGAGGGAAATATGAAACTTGCAAGGAAAGGTGTTTTGAAGAAAGTGTAGCAATGTTACGAAGGGACGTGAAAACGTTCTTCTCGTCGTTGAAAAGTAGATTTCGCATAATAAATGGTCAAGAATGTAATCAGTATCTGGAAACTACTGCCCTTATTCATCATAACATGATGTTACGAATTGAGCAATATGACAGTGAGCAAAAAAGTGATGAAGCTGAAGAATTAGTAAAAATGATAATGATGTGCACAATATTATTAAAGAAAAGAGTGTTAATTATGGCAAGGTAGAAAAAGATAAAAATCTAATTGGAGGAACGGTTGACAAGCAACAAATAAGTCATAATACGAATAAGTATAGTACCTTCGACAGGAAAATAATAGTAATATAAGACGGTTCTCAATACAGAGAATAATATATTTCCAAATTAAGGATGATATGATTAGACACCGCAACGATTTCTAGAAACAGCGTAGGAACGGTCTGAGACACAGGTGCATACCTACTGATATGAAGTTATTGTCATGTTTCAGAATATTAAGTTAGGGAAATTGTACTGATAGTCTTGATGAATGTGTGTCCATGTCAGAAGAGTCTGTGCGTATATACTTCCGCCAATTTTGTCAGAATATTATGGAAATTTATGGATCGCGTTTTTTAGTAGATTACCCTCTGCAGAGGATGTTATTAGTATAGAACAGAACTACAATGATCAAGAGTTTCCTGGTTGAATTCGAGCAATAAACTGTATGCATTACTCCTGCAAAATTGTCCTGGGACCAGAAAAGGACAATATCAAAATAGTCGCGTTTCCAAATTGGCGCCCATTAAGTGTGAGGGATGGTGCGACAACGACTTGTAATGCTGGTCATGGTTTGCTGGTTTCCCAGGTACAAACAATGATCTCAATGTTTTGTCAAGATCCCCTCTTTCCAAGGGAATATTATCAGAGAAATTTTCAACGTCAGCGACTGAAGGGAATCTTGTAGGTAAAACTGGTGCTGCACATCATATGCTTTACTTTCTGGGTGATGGAATATACCCACGGTGGCCAATGTTCACCCTACCCGTATACAGCTCTAACAATATTCTGGAAAGGAAATATTTATTTAGGAAGGAATGTGTCAGGAAGGATATAGAAAGACTGTTCAGAGTTTTACAGAGTAGATTTGAAATACTTCGAAGGAAAAGCAGGAAATGGGAGTTGCATGAAACAATATGTATATCAAATACGTGTGTAACAATTCACAATATAATTACACGCGTGAAACAGATTAGTAATGGAAACCTTGAAATTATTACTGCTGAAGTTATTAATGGTATCATGCGAAAAGAAACAATATAGATGATTTAATCTGCTGAACAACGGAGGATGAATATATTTCGACTGGAAAATGAGGCCTGCAACAATCGTGAAGAAGAAGAAGCGGAGAGATATATGTTGAGAGAGTTACAATTCACGGACCAAGATGAGCACTTTCGACTACAAAATGACCTCGTAGCGCATAACAACGAAATTAAAGGTTGGGAATAACAGTATTTGTATGTAAAAATACAAGTAATAAGTTAAGAAATCAGTATGTAGCCGGGTTCTGATAACTAACCGTACGAAATGGTAGGAAAACAGTAATTGTATTACTATTACAGATTTGTCTCTAAGTATGTTTTAGCTGGATATTCTGGCATTATAATTGGATAAATATTGTGAAAATATTCATATGTTATACTCTAAATTGAATCGATCAGGAAAAATTAAAGTGAACAATGAAAAGAGAGTAGGTGGGTTCTTAAACTGCAAAAAATATCAGTGGACAATCAGAGTACTTTAGCCTGTTCGTTTAAGGGTAAGAACAATGAAAAGAGTTTATGTTCTGTTGTTGCACGTGTAGTTAGGGGACCTTTTGTGTTTCGAATGGTGATCACCAGTGATCTATGAAGAAGGTTAAAGAAATCTTTAAATAAAATATAATAGATGCGAAAAGTTGCGACGGGGATAGATTGTACAAGGAAGAAAGATGGTTTACATTCTGTGTAATACGCACCACGGAGCAGTGTTATGATTTGTACTACGTTTCAGTTTATAAGTTAGTACAAACGAAATGCTATACATGTCTTTGGGTAAAGGCATCACTGATGCCTTCACCCAAAGACATACCTGCATAACCCTCTAACAATGGCACTGTTAGACGGTTATGCAGGTATGCAAAATAGCGATGATTGCGATTAAGAATTGCCATGGACGAAACGCAAAACACTGTTTATAAACAGGAGCGGGTAAGACTTAATAATTGATAAACATAAACTAAATAAATGAAAACATAAACTTGGGAAAAGGTAGAATTTGAAAATGTGAAAACCAAAATCATTACCAACCGTAGTCCGTGATGAAATAAATTACAATAACTCGTGTGAAATAATCGTAGAAAAAACCGAGGATTTTTTTAAATAAAAAGTTCTTTTTACGTTATACATAATCAAAATTTTCGTCTCCGAATGAACATGGAAAAATTCTACACGATACTGTCCCTATTATACCAAAATCAATAATAAATAATTGCGTTAATATCTCGCGTAATGATTTTATGTATCAATGGTCAAGTACGATATTATATCATTGAAACTGATTAATCGTTAGAAACGAAACTTGAATAAACCACAACGGACTTCATTTCTAGATACTGTTTGTGTTGATTTGATAATGACTTGACTGGTTTCCTCACATAAGTTTAGTAACTTTTTTCTTTTCGCACCCTTCACTTGATTCATATCACTTACCTTCATTACTAGATTTTGTAATTACAACATTCAAATGTTGCCGTATGTGCATTTGTTTAGCACAACATCATGTTGTTGATGTTTTGATCCAATCAGAATAAATGTCATTGAACCATTCCTTGATTTTAACATTCTTCGTTTCGATTTTATATTTTTCGCACATATAGCTTATGCACCGTGTTGGACCATTTTGATGCATACTCAATACGAAATCAGAAGAACACTGAGGATGACGTGACCTGTCCATTGCAACAATGTAGCTTGTTTAGAAATGTGTTGGTTTTGTTGTTTATATTGTGGTGAATTGATGTTGGATGTTGTTCTTGCAGTTGTAATAATAATAAAAAAGTTGGAATATCTATGTAGTTGTATATGAATATAGGAAGAGGTTATTATTTACTTACTTCATTTGTCAGATTAAAAAATACGCATATGCATTTTCCCCCATTTACATAAAGGTTATTAATGACGGCTGTTCTTCTTATTGTTGTTGCATACCTATTACCTCGTAATGTTTATTCATAATGTTCTTATTATGTAAGAAATATATCATCCATCTACACATTACTACAAATTTCTCATAATTAAACCATTAAATATTATGCCCTACACATTCAAATATGTCAACGCTTCTTTCATAATAGTTATCCAAATTTTGTAATTTGATTACAACTTAATACTATACCGTACTTATTTCCAGTTTAGTTCCTGCGTAATACATTTCTTGCACAGCTCATCACATTCTTTTGAATTATTAACTTATCATTGACAGAGTATATTTACTTTTATCTCCATTTATTTCTCGTTTTTCAAACCATATCACCTTGTTATCAGAACCAAGTGATTTTATGCATAGCATTATAAATAAAGTATAATGACGTTTTTCAATAATCTTTTCCTTCATCATCCGTGTTATTTTTCACCCATATTTCTTTATACTCCATATGTCATTGCATACGTTACGGTCATAATTTCAACAAATATTATATTACAGTAATAAAATTTCATATTAATGTATTACAGACATTTTTGATTACTTCTTGTACCTATTAACACTTTTTCATCTAGTCTTCTTCAGAACTAGATTATTCTGATATGATTGTTATTCTTCTTACAATTTCATCATATTGCGGTGTCTCTTTACTATACAAACGAATACTTATGTATAGTCGCTCAAATTTTGCACTTTTTTGTTGTTCTTTACTTACTTTTTTCATAATTCGATTATTTCAGTCCATTGCTTTTTTAATAAGTTCAATTGACTTATGTCTATTACTTTCTATACTACTCTCTTGATCTCTACGTTTCAATGAATTGATACCTGTCGGTCTACTCGCTGAAGTCTTCACTTTACTCTGCTCATTATCGTCAGACACATCCCTATAGTTACGTCCAACATTTTGAAGAAGGGAACGGTGTGGGCCGTTCCTTTCCTTTACCATACGAGTGGTCTTAATTTCGTTGCTACACATTGACATTACGAGAAAATCGAATACCATTACTATTATTACCTGTAGGTTGGGTTGAGACTTCTAAACCTCCAGAGTTCCTCTACTATGTGGTCCAGTAAATAAAATTTCAATATGTGTATCCCAGTATTGTAGTGTTCCTCAAACGTTTGTATGAATTGTAATTTCAGAATTGCAATTTGCTTACCAATATCAGCAATCGTTTCCTTGGACCAGCCGAGGGATGTATTGTCGTATAAAAGATCTTGCATTATTGTCGTGTAATTCGTACAAATAGTATTCAGAGGCGACTCATCTTGGTAGCCAGTAACTCTGTCAATATACCCTGCCACGAAACGGAAGACCTTATCCAAACATTTAAAGTCCTTCCTTTCCAACTTTCCTCGAATTGACTTATTTAAAAAACGTTCAACTGCTGTGACGTCTCCTTTGTCGAAAAGTCAACATGGGAACAGGTGCACCAAACTAGTTTTCTAATGCATCAAGCAGAGAATTACAAGCTCGTAAGAGAACAGTTCTCTGTGTCCGAAAAGACTTTCCATTCCTTCTGCTGTTAGCGCATTGCATGGAGAGGTGTGGACTTGATAGATATGTTATGAAACAAGTTTTGATTACCTTTGAAGTTCCGAGATTAAGGTTGTGTAATGGTTCATATGTAAAAATTGAAAGTACCCCAGAAAGAACTAATTGTGGATAAGTTGTACTCAAAGTTTCCATAAACGGAACTCATTGAGCTATTGAAATTTCCTGCAATGATTGTTGTATTTATTTTAGAAGAGCATTTTTAATTGCCGAAGATGATGCGTTATTTGACTATCCAAACAAAGTAGTATCCTCTCCCTTCTTTTTATCACATGCTGTACAGTCCTTGCCACAGTTATAGCACCTTTCATTAAATCGGGTGACGTTCCTAAACATCTCACGAAGGGACGTGTTGGTGTAAATTTATGTAAAATCCTTGACATGCCCTTACTTTATGGTATATCGCAACAGTATGACACTATCAGAGGGAAACAATTCCATGCTATATCTGTGTTTGTACAAACTGTAAACTCTTCTAGCGATTATTCAATTAAAGGGCCAAGTACCATGTTCATTGAATTATGTAATGAATCTATTTTGTCACCCCTACCCAGTGATGATGAAGTAAGTAGTACGTGGTCGTCGATGGCAATAAAGTCATCACCGTATGTGTCATTTTGAAAACTGTAATGATCTTAGTTGCGTTGGAAATGTGAGACCTGCAATCCGACAGGAAGGAATCCAACCAAATTATATCCATGGTCTATGACGAAACATCTAAACTGTACAGATGCATTCATAAATGTGAAATGTATTGGATACCCAACTAACGATTGCGACTTCAATTTTGTTGCTGTTTTATCTGTATATATATGTAACATTCCAATAAACGACTTCTGCAGTGTGTCCCTGCTTCGATTCCATTGAATTGAAGGCCTGTTATTGCACATGATGTGCGTTCTCAGGGACATGAATAAGTACGCGAAGAATTCGGGCTGTAGAGGATGATTGACGAAATCATGATTCAGTTCGACAAAACAAGGTCTAAATGAAACATCATTCTCTGTTGCTAATTTCATTTGTGTTTGCAAAAACTTAATGACGTCTTTTCTGTACAGAAATGCCTTCCTATTATCGTTTGAAGCAATTTTGTACGGTACCTCAACTTTCTATATCTATCATTGATTAAACTGTGATCAACAGTGCTATTTGCAACAGATAAAAATCCTTTGAAATCGTTCAGTTTTTGGCGGACGATATCTCCACTGAAGGTATCTTCGCAAAGCATCTAATTACCTTGTCTACAGCATCTACACCTATTTCTCTTGATAGCATCAACAAATGGTTTGAAGCAAAACGTACATTACTTATAGTTACAGGTGTTACAGGTGTATCTGTAGCACGTGGCGAGGAGGTATCTGGCTCAGGTTGTGCCTCCACATTTTAGATGCTTGATTTATAACAGGCGTGAGCAATCTGAGCATGGTTGTGAAGACCGGACGGATTTATTACATTTACTGTCTATTACAAGTTCTGCGTTTTATTATACTTGCATGAGGTTGATTGACTTTTATAATCAATCGATATGTCTGTAGAGTATGCTCAATATCTGGTATGAAATATGAACGTTTTCGTCACCATTATTGAAGAATGCCGGTTATGTGTAGATTTCTAATTTTGAATTGTAGTACCGGTTGTACTGCTTTGAAATGGAAATGTTGTCTGTCACATTCATTCCACAGTATGAATCTGTGTTCCATCACGGCGGTGTAAGTACTCTCATACCGTACGTTTGAATTTACCTGCACAGAAACAGTGTGGAACCTAGGTGATAGGTTGTATCGAAATTATGAAGCATAAAGAATTGAAATAATTAATGACATATGAAAAGGTGTGAACGCCGATTTACCATAAAAATAGCGGATGCTTAGAGGGAGGGAACATTTTGTGTCGTGAAAAAGTAGAGCTCATTTTAATTTTACATATTTAACATATAGTAACTTTCTTTGAACAAAGAAAGCAAAATAGAAGTAGGTATGGGCATATGTCATCCTAGTGATAGATCTTCGCCATCTCCAAATTCACAACTAGCCGTATCATCTGCAAGTTCTATATGGTCAAATTCACCATCATGACTATCATCATTACTGGAATTATCATCATTTCCATCTGCAGCTTGTATATAGTGACTGGAATCCTGTGATGTTTCATGGTCCTTGTTTCCACCTCTCTGGCGCAAGGACCGTCCGTACGCATATGATATAGCCTCTCTCAAATTACTATTCTACTGGATGACATACATATGGTATCTCAGAGAAGGACTGCCTTTCCACCCGAAACCAGCATGTTGTACATAACCATGTCCAATGAAAATAGATTACGCTGTTATTTTAATTTCTTCCGAATAAAGTCCAATTCGCTCTTTTTTCTCATCAATTTGATGAACATAACGATGGTACCCAGGTGCTATCCATATAGAAATCGGTTCAATGGCAGTTGTAATAGTAAAATACGGAGGGGAACCACTCTCTCTAACGTCGAAATCATTGTGCCCGTGTCGTGGAAGGCAATTATTGTCCGTGATGAGAAAACGGCCTCCACCGTTTGGGATTTCTGTCCACCACTCGAAATTGAATTGTTCTATAGATTAAGTAACGCACACGTCCATCCAATCCACAAGTCCAGTGCAGCACGGCGTTCTACAATCCCAAAAAAGTCACAATCATGTTCAAACATTTTCTCCAATAAAGATCTTGTACTCGAATAACGACAAACTCCATGATTTCTGTCATGTCCATCGTTTTCTGAACTATCGCTGTTGATAATTGGATTCCAAAATGCTCTTCTGATTTCAGTTTTCAGAGAATCCTCACCAGGAAACCACTTCTGCATCTCATAAAATAATGTTCCAATTGGCGTGAATGGAAATTCGTGCTCTTCCGAAAATGCTTCCGCTATGTATTTTCTCATGGCCGGATAGGTATCTAATCGATCAGACATTACTTTCAGAATGCTATACCCCTCACTGTCCAACTGTTGTTTTTTTCTGCTGAAGAAAGCGGTACCCATTCATGTCATAATACCAGCCTGTGCGTCAAGCCACTTATGTTCTTCAGTAATATTAGAATATAAACCAATAAATTCCATTTGCTTATAATGAGCCCATCTTCCTGCACGATTTATTAGTTCCAAAATTTGGATATTCGAGAAAAACATATGAGCACGGTGATGATTTGGAATTAATGCAGATCTCAATAATGTCGACGTATATATAACACTTCTTTCGCAGGTCCCAATTTGTTGTCTCGGCCACGCTTATAACAAATGAACTGTCTCGACATTTCATCACGAAGTGTATCCTCTTTGGATACATTATTCACGTACTTCATCACCGTAGGCAGAATGCGATGTGTTAAAATGTACTAGATCGTCACTACATCTCGAAAACGAGCTTCCATTCTTCTAATGCAGCCACGAAATCAAAGAGGAGGAAACTGTCGTGGTGCGCTGTTGTCGTACGGACCGATATCTTCTGCAGTTGTACGAGGAGCATTTGTTTGGGAATGGGATTCTGTTTCTTGTAGAAATAGAAGACCCTCGTTCAGGTAATGGAGCTTTCACATTACCCGTTGTGTTTGAATTTACAAATGGTATCTTCCTGGCTTCTTTCCCATTCTGGGGTTGCTGAACTGATTTCTTAACGGATTTAGATGGCTTGGGTGACGGCGGAGAGTCATCATCGCTATCGATAATAATTGGGTCGTGTTGTTTCCTTTTCTTTCTTCTTGTGCTTACTGCACGGCCTCCATTCACACCCATTTCAGCATCTCCGTTTTCACCGGTTTCATAATCGTCTGTGTTCTGGAATAATTAGTCCCATATTTTATTCACGAGTCTTGTATGGCGAGACGAAGCTCTGGTAATAAGCTACGCCGACTTTTTGTCTTGATAGTACTCGAATAGCTTAATTTTATTGCAAAACATTCCATGAACAGATTGCGTCCTTGACCTTGACTACGGAATAACACCCGCCATTAGATTATTCATTTATTTTGGAACGTTCTCATCTTCCAGGGTACATATAGAGTTACCAATTTCGTCAAGAGCTGTATGAAATTCTTTCAATAAATCGCTACCATTTCGATAGAAAAGATTACCATCAAATATACCCTTCACTGCGCTTCTAAACTAAGCTTCTGCGCCATATAAAAGGTAGAGTATAACGTCCTCCGTTACATGGAGGAGAATACGGCTGTCCAAATATGTCACACTGCCCTTACCATATTTTTGACCAATACCAAACTGTGAAATGGTCCTGATATTTTTCATAACAGTTTCAAATCTATAGAGCATCTTCGGGACACGTGCATACCATTCATACATTGAAGAGATTTTCATATCATGAAAATTTCTTCTTTCCATATCCCAAGCAATATCTTTCACCATTGCATCTTGAAATGATGTACCATACTCCTTCGAGAAAGTTTTAGCATACTGGATTTACACTAATCATCAGGTCGATGAATGACGTGCCCTTCTTCCTTTTCGACGAAAAGATGACTGAGGATGATAACTCCCAAGGTTTCAGTATCGCTCTAACATTTCGTACCAAGAGAAGAACACGAATGACATCTCTTGTTCAATTACAACTTGCTTCCATCTGACGACTTAACTCTGCAATTATGAAAGCCTGTGTCGATTGTCTACCACCACCACGGACTTATCGTCATTTAGAACATACCTTCCATTTTCATCCTTGCATTTGACCTATTGCAGTATACTTCCCACCACCATCTCCACCTTCAAATGTAACTGAAATCATACCAAAAGTCGCTTGATAATTCTCGTTCCGGAAGGAGGAGACAAAGAATTCGCAGAGGTTACCATTGACATCCCGAAACGGATTCTTAACATTCCTTACTTGACTGACTCGGAGCTATATTTCGACACTGTCATAGTTGCTGAGTTGAAAATACCGAAGTTTATGTACCCAATATCTTCTTCATCTCTATAATAAGCTTGTTTAATGTCGACGACCTTCATCTCCTGATAATCCCAAAAAGATAGGTAATCCTCCCCTCCAAATCACGAAGGTGCCTCAATATACAACAAAGGTATTCTAATTCCGTGAAATATGTGGAGATTATCGTTGAAGCATTCATTTGATGCAATAAAAATAGAATAGTTACGTGCTCTGGAAGCAGGGGCTTTATGTTTGAGCGTGAAACTTCCATTATCAAACAGGAGAAGGCTGGTTTGGGTCTTTTTGCAAAAAGTCGTTTGCCCAAGATTCTATTATCGGTTAGGACTACGTAACCTTAGTTTACGGGAATGTTGAGGAAATAAATTTTCTTTCAAAAACATATTACGAGGGGCTGCATTCTGTAACAAAAGCCCAGTTCATGAAATTCGGTCCTAACTGAACCCATAAGTTTACCACCGCAAACGGAAGGAGGGCATGGATTGTAGCAGCACCATGGTTAGTAACGAGATACATCAATGATTGCGCATATATGCCTGGTGATTAGTCATCTCCTCTTCCAAAAATGGATGGCACAAGACTTGAAAATTGCTGTTTTGTGCAGAAGAAGAAGAAGAAGAAGAAGAAGTTGATAACAGATGTAGCTGTAACTTCGTGCAAGACTTTGGGGATCCGGTCACTACATCCCATTGAAAAGGGTGACGAACTTTTTCTTGATTACGGTTGCGATCATGTTCATCATGTTGACACCAATTAGTATATTCCGATTATATATTGTTCATCAATATTTATTAACCATAGGATTTTCATAGCATTATTGAAAATAGCTATTTCCCCTTTATTCATCTGTGCCATGCCCTAATCAATATTTCATTAATAGTCTTACTTATCACAGTATGGTTCTTACATATGTTTCGATTTCCATTCAATCCCGTAAAAAATAATGTTGCCGTTTATTCAGCTGTTGCAATCTCCTCCCAATAGAAAAATGGATACAAATGTTATATCCAAGTTATGCGACAGCTTGTCATTGTTTTCCTGTAAAACGTTTTAGTTAAAATTTCAAATTTGTGGTACATTCTATGTACCACAAATTTGAAATTTACGATAGTATCGAATTATTACATATTATGAAAGAATATGGATGAAAACAGAACACTTTTCTGTTTTCATCCATTTTATTACATAGCATGTAATAAAACGAAATGTTCTCCCAAATTTACACTCCGCTGTGTGACGGGCCATCGCACGGCCCAATGAAAATTATCCACAATGGATATGATATTCAACTGCCTGTTTTCGACAAATAGATTGTTTTATAATCATTCTGTCCAGTCCCAAAACGGTAATATGCATTTTGAACAAAATATTGAAGGAAATATTGACGATCCTAAATTTCAGTGACCATTGGCTGAAGTTACAATAAACGACGAAAGGGTTTTTCAGACATAATAATGCTCTTTTGTCACATGTATATGAAGCTAAAGAAGGAAAGTTAAAATAATCATTTTATATATAATTCATATATAATTAAATCTACATTTGAAAGCAACAGCTTTATTTATAGCCTGTCACTAGTAGCTACGGACACGCAACTTAGCGGTAAACGTTTAAAAATACGGGGAAATCTATTTCAAATACTAAATTATGAATCAGTAATATCATACAACAGTGAGAATATCCGTGAAAATGAATGTACTATGTTGTAATGTATAACTGGAACTTTTTAGAAAACATGCCTATAAAAAGGAGAAACAAAACAATTCCGAGGAAACAATTTTTTCTCCGTTTCACTTTCTTAGGATATAGTATTTTTTCGGAACTAGTACAAGTTCACGCGGATATGGAATCGGGGTTCATGTTCGGGGGGTCATCAAATGAGATGGGCCTGTCCTTGGATATATCATGTGCAATACATGCCTAACAGGTATCTTACGTTTTATTCTATGTTTCTTATGTTATACCAATATTTCCATTTCATGTTTATTGATATACAAATTAATAACTTCTTCTCTATTAAAGATTTTTCTATGTGTGAATTCCCTATTTCAGCAGATCAACATGGTACATCTAGTAGTTGTGATGGAATGATATTCTAGTTGCAAATCCTGTGGATATCAAACTGGGAACGTTTTGGTTATATGGAATCTCTATCTTTTCTAGATATGTTTTTTTTTCATTATTTCACTTCTTCATTTTTATCACAATTCGTATTAGTACCATTTTTTTAATCCGTCCTTTTCTTTTATTCTGACGTTTTTGTCGATTTGTCGATCACATCGAGAGTCCTTAGTGTGAGATGATACGGTATGAGGGTGATCGGTGTGGTGTTGATATACGGTATGGTGATGATCAGTATGGTGGTGATGACGGAAATTCGGTGAAACAGGATGATACGAGTAATGACAAGAAAATTGTAAAAGGGTGATGTGCTTAGAGGACAAGAGCGACGGACGAGCAAAGACTGAATTTACAAGAAACCCAGCCACCCACCTATACACTCACGCAATGCAGTATATTGAATTGTGTAAAAATACAGTATTCTGTATTTTAAAACGAATGGTGATAGATTATTCAATTGACGAATAATATTTTTCACGCGTGTTGATCTGAATAGAATATACTGTAGTTATTAGTTACAACTAACAGCATGATTTTATTTACACGTGTATTACAGTTACCTCGACTGAAATCAACATTTGATTCCGGTATATATACCAATGCCAAGAGGCGGGGGTAATTAAATAAAGAGGCAGACACTTTTACGACATTCAGATTTCATCAGAAAACGACCAGTTTCTCATCTGCAATAATTATTAATTATCGCGAAACTGTCAATCTTAGAATTGACTAATAGCTTCATGTGATCACAGAAAAACTTACGCAGAAAGATGAGACGAGATTGATGACGATGTAGAAAAGATGATGAAGGCGTTGTTGAAAGGAGAAGAAGAAGACGACGAAACAAAAAATAATTAGGGAGAATACACACAAACGTGTGTGAAAAATAGAAGAAGGAGTGACGGTGGGATCAGGAAGAGAAAAAGTGACGGTGGGAGCTGGAAGAGGATGGAGACCAAAATGAAGAGTGACGGTGGGAACAGAAAGGGGATGGTGACCACAATGAAGAGGGATGGTGACCACAATGAAGAAAGGACGGTGATAGCAGGAAGAGGAAGGAGACCACAACGCAGTGAGTGTGGTAAAGGAGAGGACGGATACTACGACTGTGTGATTGAGGTATAGAGAGGGAAGGGATAGGAACATCGATTAAGAACATGGATGTAAGGGCGTCGGCAGTATGGGTGGCGGATAAGGGAACTAGTGTAAGGGAGTTAAATGAAAAGGGTGCCGTATAGGGGGTGACGGTTATACAATTCAAGACAAGCCAAAACGCGCTGTAGTGTGAATAATTCCCGAATTTATGCATGTAACGAAATCCGAGATTTCGTGTTACACGCACAATAGTATGCAGAAACTTATCGATTCAATGCATGTAACGAAATAGGAAGATTTTATTTACACGTGTTTTGGAATTAGTAGATTTTACTTTAGTAATTTGATAACTAATAGTATGATTTTATCACACGTGTGTTCGTTTTGATCTCGGTCGAAAACCTGAACCATTTTTCTATACATAACACCCCTTGCGGAGGTGTGACGACAAAAGTAAAGAGGTAGACACTTTTACGATTTTTACAGTTACCGACTTTCAGTTTCTCAACTAGATTAACATCGCCGAACGTGGAACGGAGACCAGATCCAAAACCCGCCTACCGCGGGTTGACTATCAACGGCGGAGCGAAGATAACGTAACTGTTTTCTGTAAACATTTTCTCAAAAGGAACGACAAGGATATTAACTCTATCTCGATTGCCAGTCCTCAAAGCTATTTCTTCGTATCAGTGCTGTCAATAAAATCGCGAAAAGGGAATATTTCCTATTTTTCATATAGCTATAACTCACTTTACCTCTTTTATTGCATAAATTATCTAGACTAATAAAGTAGCCTTGTTTATGCTGGAGGATTCGACAGTTTAAAATATTCTTATAATATAGGATGACTCAATCGACGAAAGCAAGAAAAGAAAGACAAAGGCAAGAAAGAGTTCTAAAGTCACAGAAGGATAGTAAATAATTAAGGAAATCGCTACGCCAAGAGAAAAGTAGCGCAGAGTTCCACGAGGGATTAAATGATGGGAGAGCTCCAAAGAAGAATACAATTCCCCACGACTTTCATGATAGGCGATGAGGAAGAATCACCATCACCAGAAAAGGCATCAGGTTCCATGCGCTTTGACCCGGATTCGATTCCAGCTGAGAACCAGGCAAGGAAGGAATTGAAGAAGATGACGAAACATATCCAAATATCACAGACGACCCAGAACCGATCCCCGATGAGTCCACAGCTGAAGAAAAAGAAGAACACCAGAACAGGTCTATGAACTATATAGAAGGTATGTATAAAACATGCAATGAAATTGACATAGAAGCAGAAGAGCTTTGATCAGATTCAATTACGGCGTTCAGATCCCAGACCATACTTTTGTGGAATAGAATTACAATCACCAAGTGGCACCACCTACTAAAATCAAGAGGAATATACACGGGGATTAGTAAGAAAGTTTCTATAGAACAACATATAATAAATGTGCTGTATAGGGACGAGTATCATCCACCAATAGGATATGTTACCAAGAATGAAAGGGTGAAGATAGAAAAGGCAGAGGAACGAAAACTGGAACATAAGGAACTCAACCACGTAGTCAAACCAGAACACTTCATACACCCAGATAGAAAGAAGAGGTTCCAGATCAATAAACCAGAAAGTAGAGAAGTAGAAGACAAGCTCTAACAAATCCCAGGATCCCAGTGACGGTCCACCAAGCGATTACAGTAAAAAAATGAGAAGAAGGAATGCCTCAGAGGATCATAAAAGGAACAGAGAGAATGAGAGAAGGGAGTTAGACAATAACAACTCTTTGCCGAGAATCCCAACCCGGGGACTAGGAGGAGATGACAGAAGAGGTGAAGAGATAAGAAAGAAAGGATTGGGAATCGGCGACTTGGTGCGGGACTTTGTGGACAAGGATAGGTTTTCGGGTAGCTGGGATGAGGATCTGGATAATACCATTTCCATTTTCTAAACCATGGCCACAATGTGCGAAGTAGATCAGGAAGAAAAGTTAAAAGCAGTTCCAGTGATGCTTTCCGATAACGACCTAACTTATTTTTCAACAAACGCAAAAGATTGGAAGATATATGATGGAGCCATGTCGGGTCTGAGGAAATATTATTATTAGGAGGATAAAAGGGCACGCATACTGAAGAAATAGTAACGATGACGCTATCAAAAGCGATGTCGGATTCATCAAATGACTCAGTGGTCAGCGTGTTTCTCAAATTTGTTTCCAACATAGGATCACTCTAAAAGCAGTTAGATGCGCATACCATTCAGACAACTTCTTACGCGATAGGTTTTTAACTGCGGTAGACATACCTAGCGTGCAAACCACCCTACGAGACAGGATGCCAAAATCAAGTCTAGAAGCCGTGAAAAGAATTGCTAACCAATTGAGCGATGAACCAAGTTCAGCCGGTAGCAATACGATTTGTTTCGTAGACCATTCCTTAGCTGGAGCCAACTACTCGCTTGGAAAATTCTATGGAGGAAGTGCAAAGCGAGATACAAAGAAACCATGGACTAGCAGTAAAAATACAAGTAGATCAGTCTATCCGCCGCATACCAAGATATTATTCCCTGACTGGATGAATAGAGTCGAGGGCTGCCTCGTCTGTGGGGAGGATCACAGAGCGAGAGAAAAACATAGCAAAGAACAAGTGAAGGCCGCTATCGGTAAGTTGAATGCGAACCATCTCCATACCCTTTTAACCATTGAAGACTTACCGTCTGTGGTCAACATGGCAATTTGTGACGAGGATGACCATGATAACGATGACGCCAGATGATTACAGGAAGACAATAACGACTACGAGATCATAATGATGACTGATGAAGACGCATCAAAACTTGAAGTCACGTTATCCAATAACGCCTTCATACATGGACGAACTTATAAAGAAGATATGGCAGCAGAATTAATGACGATGCATAGACTATTGAAGGAAGACGATGCTGAGGAATTCAAGGGGATAACTATATACAAGGGTGCAAATAGAAGGTCAGTAATGAGCCAGTTCCAATACATGGCTTACCAAAAGCAGTTCGGGCGGAAAATACCAATACGTCAATCAACCAAGAAAGGATTGAAGGGAATCGGAGGATTAGGAGAGATTATCGGTGAAGCTACGATAAAAATACCATTTACCAAATTGGGAATCATTGTAGACGTTGAATTTTGCGATAATGAAGAACGAGTGCCCTTCGCTACTTTCTAATCGAGACATGTTGGAGAACAACTTGGACATCAGTTTGCAAAGCAGTTTCCAACATATCTACAATTATGAAACAACCACTCCGTCTGTAACTCTTGATTTCTTTGTCACCCAAATCTGCTTTGGATTTTCGTGTTTTTAGACACTCCGAAACAGACCGAAGTAAGGCCATTTTTTAGGATTTTTTAGAAGAGCGTTTAGGTGTGTTTGGACGTTGGTGAAAGTTTTCTCAGTCCTTCTAAACGTAATATTTTGGAGTAAATACGAAAATATTTTGATTTCGGCATCCAAAACAGTTTTGACATTT
>JAULBU010022254.1:0-40094 GCA_032358235.1 Odonthalia washingtoniensis
CATACGAAACAATACCGTACTATGGACAGAAATAATTTGGCTTTCGTACAATACATGGAATTCACTCAGCCTCTGGAAAATTTCGATAAAGTTCTGAACTGCATATGCCTTCGATGGGCTACATCTGATGAGGTTGACTACACAAGACATGCCACAGACACAACTTCCGTGGAACATATTTTAGAAACAGTAGAGTTGTATGATATCATTGATTTAGATACCATATGTTCATCTGTACATATATTGCGGTCAAATCTCGGAATTGATTCTTTCACTGAACAGTTGCCCTGACCGCAGAATTGGTTCTTCATTAATCGTTTTTACAGGGAAAGGGATTCATTCAGATCTCTAACTACTGATACTGACGAGGATGACGAAGATTATTACTCCACGTAACATGGGTTTATTCATTAATTTAGTTCACATTACATGTTCTGTCATTCCAAATCTCCGCCCCTATTTCCATTCACTTCATTACCTCCGCCATCTTCAAACAAGAGACTTCGTGCTGGTCCTTCGTTGTACGGCTTTCCGAGTTTATCAATACTTTTCCAATCAGACGCTATTTCTTCGATATAGCAGTCATGAATAATTCCATGCGGCGTTCCGATGTACTGTCGGAACCAGGTGGATTGTACAAATATAAAATGTTTCTTCGGACTTTTAGTGGTAACAATTATTGTGGCGTGACGTTCCATTACTTTGAACATACGTTATTCATCTCTCTCTACACATTCCGGTACTTCCAACTCTTCAGAGACCTATTCTTCTACGAACATTCTTATTTTCCGAATTTACTGTTCCCTCGCCAGTTTTACATACTTCAATAACATTTGGTTGAATTCTTTCTCACGACATCCCCCACGACATCCCTTCACAGTGAGTAGTTAAACACAGCTACAAATCCAAGCATCTACGCGAGGAATACTAATTACAGTCCCTTCCACAATTTCCCATTCTTCTTCATCCGGGATATATCCAATGAAATCATGCAATACCGCAGGACATATCTTGTCTCAAAACAGATTCAACATTTCTTCATTTTCATCATGTCGGTCAACGTAAGGTTCAACAGTACTGCCGCATTCCCGTAATTTAATATCTGAAAGGTCCGCAGTACACTACCATGACATATCTAACACACCGTTTCTATTTTTTTCATCATCTTCCTATTCGCGACAGCAATTTCCGGTTCCCTTTGTCCCGTTACACCGTATTCCTTCAAATTAAATCGGGATAGTAGAGAGCCATAACCAAGTGCTTCAAAGAATCTATCTTTAGCAGCTCTTTTCCTTCCACTACAAAAATCAGATAACAACAGTCTTAAACGCCCCTCTAACGTACAAACTTTCCATAGCTCCTCAACAACTTCATCCCTCATTTCTTCCGTCCGATATAATTTTACGCTTTCAGGGCATGAAAGTGCAACTCTAAGTAATGAACAGATAATATCATTCTCTCTGTTGATGGAGGGGACATATATGTTGTTCCCACTGCAGAGAACGGTCAATGGTGTTGGTACAATCATTGAACCGTCCGACCGTTTTATGCCATTCTCCATTACAATTTCTGCTCTGTTCGTCCAGTTTTTGGCATTTTGCTCATTAAATAGGTCCAACTCACACGTTTCCTTGATTCCCCACTTCTGGAATCTCAGGTCTACTGCCAGTCCAATCTCCAAATATTTCGTGGGAACTTTCCTTATCATCCTCTCCACATACTTTCTACGACTCTTGTTGTTATCTCCCGTCTTTCTGAGAAGTTCTTGATTCAGAACTTCTAAACTCTGCTCCATTCCTTTTACTTCAACATCCTTACAATCAATTTTCATAACTTATGATTGCATAGCCTTGATTGAAATCTCTTTACTCATGACCTCCCGTTCTTTCTCATTGGCCGAAACCTTGTACTCATTCATCAACACAGAAAGTCTCATGTTCTCCTCAGTTAGTTTTCGAACGTCTTCTCCCAGCCGACGGAAATATTCCACATTTACTTCTTCTTGTACTGACGAAAATTCGTCCGATGCAGCACCCACACCGGTATCATTTCTAACATTTCCCCCATTATTTACAATCACAACACTATCCATTCTGGAATCCATATCATCCGTATCGAAATTGTTCACTTCATCAATACCACTCGTAGGTGAAGATTTGTTTGTACCTGTTCCGCTCATTCTACCATTAAACCCTCTTCTCTTTCCACGAACTCCACTAATCCTTTCTCTGCTTTGATCTCGACCAACACCGCGCCTTTCCACAACCATGTTAGAACTAGAACCACCGATTTCATCTACCACATCGTCACTTCTGCAACTACCCGCTCTCGCCACTTTCGACGGGGGTTCCGAATTTCCCACTGTTGACCACGACAATCTTGCCGAACGTTTCCTGGCGCCGCTGCGCTTCACCATATCTGATTTTAGAACACTGAATGACTCGCAATAAGTTGAAGACTAACTTTTATTCCTGGTTCAATATTATCTTTAACTTTCGATAATGGAACAAGTTCCTACATAGGTTTAAGCTACATGTAACGGCTATGATTGTGGATGTGTACAGCTTGCAGTCAAAACTGCACTATACTATGTGTCTTGTAGACACTGTATGCTATTTACACACCATGTGGAGTTCGATTTTTTGCGGGAAATCAATTAATTGATTCTCCGCAAAATCTCCTCCACCATATGGTGTGGAAATTTTATGATTTCTGTACCTTCTTTCATTTTATTCTAAATACAACCTCTCTAACACAGGCTGTATATGATACGAATAGCAAGTGAACACTCTTTAAAATAAGACATTATAAATAGCTGCTAATAAATTCGACTACTCTCCATGTTATCATCCACTTATCTTACCGTACTGTGTTTATGGAAATGATCATTGATCAAATCCATAATCGGAATGTGGTTACTACCATGGCGGAAACGACTTTACACCCATGTATTTGCATTATCTATAATATCATGGTAAAAAAGTGAGCCACAAGTAGTCTAGTTCCAACTGTGTCCCTCCTTCATTACAAATCATAGCATAACATTTTGCAGATAGGTTACTATTCTCGAAACTGAATACTCTCAACAAAACATGCAGTACAAAGTTTAATATCGGAAACAATAACTAATAACTTGACTGTACTAGTGATACTTTCAAAAATTACTTGAACGTTACTGACTTTATAACACATGTTACTTCTTTAATATCAGGATACACTAACAAATAAAAACAAGACAGAGAGAAGATAAAAATGAGTTGAACATTTGTTCAATTTCAACTCCACCACTTTCATACGTTTTATTTAACCATTCACTTCCTTTCCCGACAATTCCTCACAATTTCAGCCGTAATCTCTTTACAGTTTTCAACTGACGGTACTTTCTCTGAGAATAATCTCGCATCAAATTCAGCGTCGTAGATGATGTTAATAACTTCTTCCACCTCCTTCCTTCCAACCAAAGATTCTATGATACGTAAATAGACAGCCAACGACTGGTTTAGTACACCAGCTTTGCTCTTGTCCATTTCATGTCTCATTTCCGTCAATAATGATACGTATTTAGCTATATTTCCACTACTGCCAGCCAGCTTTCTAAATCCATACTGTTGTCCATCGGAACCGTTCATGATAATACGAGATGTTTCTGTTGAATTTCCTTTTGGATTATCCGGTTTGAAGCTATAGCTGTGTTCTGTGACGGCAATAGTTGTGTAAATAAGTGCATATGTTTTTCTCTATTTAAAATTATCGCACGACACATTAATTACATAAACTAATGAAATATTTTTCGTACATTGCTTATATATTTCAAAGCCAGTATCATACATCATGATGTATCCATCTTTGCATGTCATGCATCTATATCCCCATTCCTAGTTTTAAAGGCCACATACTTGTGGTGTCTTCTGAAAGGTTTCGAGGACACCACGCCATTTCGTTGATAGCATATACGTAACAAAACGCTTACGTCTACATTTAAATTTTTGGATCCCTTAATTTTTTTAATTGTTTTATTTTCGGATTGTGTAATTTTTTTTATTATTTTCTGTCGTATGTTTACTTGATTTTTATCAAAAAAAATATTGGAAGTTTTAATGGCGATAGTATTTTTTCAATTTCTCAACATTTTTCAGATCTGCCGTTTCAGTACGAGAAATGACCGCTGTGTGCCGTTTTCAGTTATTGAAATTTCAACTAATCAGCCATTTATGTGCCGTTTTCATACAATTCCATTACCTGCTTTTCCCCCATTCGCGCACATTTCCATCAACCAGTCACAAGTATAAGCGATCAACTTGCAATAATGATCCCAACACGATGACAGTTCACTCATTCTGATCATTCAACAGCGATTCGTACATGTCAGTTCCTATCGCGATGAACTCATTGCATGTGCCAACTTTTTAGCACAGGTAAGTATTCATTAACTATTAATTCATTCAAAAATTTTAGTACAATTCCATTCATATTTGTTAACCGTCCTTTACCTTCACTTACTCTTCTGATTTTCGTTTACAGGTTGCTTCTCACCTTCAACTACCCTGGTTCAACTAAATAGGTATGTTTGAATTCCTCTTCCGTTTGTGGTTTCATCTTCTAATTCCTATGTCATGACCTTTTCATATTCAATTTAGTAACTTATGTTCTATCCTTTATGTTTATTAATGTTATTTTTATTTGTCTACAGATCAATATGGTGTATCTGTTCTCAGTGAAAAATTTAGATGTATATATATCGTATAACATGATTATTAATATATACTTCAACAAGTTATTGGGTGCGTTTCTTGGTTTTTGCTTATGGTGGTTCTCATTATTCTTCTACTACATAGTTTCTACTTCCTTTCACTTTTCCTTGTTCCAGACAATTTTTCATAGCTCCATCTCTATCGCGTTTATTATTATTACATTTTTTGTTATTGCGCTTTTCTCTTATTTTTATCAAATTGTTCGATTTGTTATCGCATTATATCACAAATAATAAAAATATTAATATCGTGTATACCATAATTGGTATACATGTATTGCAATGTATATTTCTATTATTATATATATCATTTCCATGTGCCATCATATCATTCCTACATATAACAGATGTATACATCAGAAAACGCAATAACCATCCACTTTCACGTTCATGAAATGAATATGAAATGGATGAACCATTATCGATTGAATACGGTATATGAATTAAATAATGTAGTGTACATACACTCAAACATTCAGCACATGAATGTAAAAGTCAATGTGACTTACATTACAAACTATAAATTTCCGCAGTATTATATAAAGTATTCATTCAACGTCTCATACACAATGTATAGTTACGAGCCTAGATTACATAGACAAAAATCTCCTGTGTTTGAAAGAAATTTTCAATGATACATTCGTGTGATTTTTCAAACAATGTATGTTGGCTCGGACAATTTCTTCCATTTATTTTGCGCCGTCCCTAAGTAAATTTCTATGCCTCATACATTAAAACATACAGTATCTGTATGCCACATTTAATGCCCCATACATTTTATCTTCAAATTGTGTAGATTTTTCCTTCACTTACCATCCGTAACTATGCAAACACTGTAGTTTTCTGTATGTAACCTACACGGACCCCCAAAATTCGCATGGCCTAGTAGATGTGACATCCACCCCAAAACTACGCCTCTTGAATGTAGGCATTCAGTTCCGGAAACACAGACGTACTGTGCACAAAGCACAGACATATGAATTATTATATGAGCAGCTTCTTCAACCCATCCTAGCGTGAAATTTGGGTATACGCATGGTATATACCTAGTACAAATAAAACTGTAGTGGTATAAAGCTGATACATGTTTGGTGTAAATAAGATATATTCATAAATTTTAGCAATAACCGTAGGATCTAGTTCGATACATGTAAAGTAAAAGATAATCAGATTCCTACAGGTCGTGTACAATTATCAATTTTAAATCATACCAAACGCATACCGAATTCAATATTTTCAAATTTCCAATTTTTTATCCGTATAGTACTGAAACACATTGCATACAATTTATTATGATCCAAAAATCCAAAATTTTTGATTTAAAATAGTGATCGGTTAGTTAACCAAAGCTCTCACGAGCGCTAGCACCACTATCACTGCAATCTAGATTCATTTTCGAACATCATCCAATAATATGATTTGCATCTAAGTACATTTAAAAAATGAATTGATCATGGACACGGGTGATCCTCAGGGTTGAGAATAGAGGTGGATTATGGTTCTTTTGCGCTGCTAGGTATTTTCGATTGAAGAAAATCACGGAACGAAAGATTCTTGATTAAGCTGTTAAAGTCAGTTTCTTCAATTTCTTCATTCGCCTTCGATTCTCTCCGCCATCACTAGCATGTAATACTTTCTGCCCCTGTTTCAATGATTTTTTACCAACCTTCCCACCTAATTGCGAGAGTGAATTATTTTTGAATCGTTTGATGTCTTCTGGCTGTCCCTCCACGTTTAAATCCCTTGCCTCTATCTGCTTCTTTCTATTCCTTTAAACCCACATATATTCCGAAACTTCAGCATGTAGTTTTGTACTATTTATACGTCTGTTACCAGTTGAAGCATCCCTTTTTGCATGCCTGACTAGTTGAATTTTAACCATATCGTCGTCGTCATTTACAGAGTCATCATTTGCCTTTCCGGAATCATAAACACTGTAAATCGTATGTTTAGAAATTTTGACATATTTTTGGCATCAACAATTTTGGAATCATCCAGTTTTTTCTACCTAATCCTATCAACCCATTTCATCTTCTCCAATTTAATTTTCCACTTCTTTCGAAATTCTTCTGTTTCCTGGAGTTAAATTTCCCTGCAGTTGTGAACATATTCGTTCAAATCATCACGCCGCGAAAGATGGACATGACTAGGCGTACTGTAGTTGGTTGGCCTCAATGATATGGGATCTAAAATCTTTTTCCTATTGGACCTACAGTATTTGTTACGATTTTTGTTATTGAGAATATCTGTATCTACCTCACGGCGTTCAACTTCACCTTCTTCATTCTCATCATAATCTTCATATAGTCCCTCCGCATCTAAATCCTCATTTTCAGTAGACTTATCCTTCCTTCTACTCTCAACATCGGAAGCAATATTTCTCTCAATTATCCCACCATTAATTTTAACATTCTCAACACTTCCAGTACCACCATAGAAAAGTGGACCGGAAGTGGCTAATTCAGTTTGTATAGTTACACTAGTAGTTCCGTCTGCTTCCAGGTTGGAACCCACTTTTATTTTTTTTGATGCACCCAGTCTGTCATGGTAATCTCGATCAATTTCAAACAAATCCATTATCAAGAATTAGGCCGCCCAGGAATCCGCCGCCATTTGAAGAATTGAGAACGATTTTTCCAACCTGCGCTTCAATAATGATATCTCTCGTCCATGACGTTTTTGGGCAGTTTCCAATGGCATTTTACCTTTATCAGGCTCCATTCTCCATCAGAATGGCAATTGAATCGTCTTAAGTTTTTAGGAATTCGATTTTCCTGTTCCATAGAAAGGGCAACCTTCTTTTTATCATAATCAGCACCCGCCCACTCCGCGTATGTTCTCTTGGCTATATCAATTACAGGGAGCTGGCTTCCACACACTGTGCGGCGGCTAATAAATGCGGATGGACAATCAAGCACTCTGGAATTAGAATAAATTTGAATTTTGGGGAAGTCATGATCGGATGACAAAGCGGTCAGAAAGTTGCTCAACGGTGCAGCGTGCCGATCAACGTGAAGATACTTGACTGTGTGTCCTAACCGGTCGCCCGCTGCTCGCTGCAGCGGCCGACGGTAGCATTTTACTATGAAATGAGGCTTCTGTAAGCATTGGTTACAGAACCACCAACTATACATTTGAAAAGAAAAGTAAACAAATAGCGCCGCGTATCAGTGTGGCCTAGTTGGTTACGGCCAATCGCAATGATGGTAGGGCCCCGATTTCGATTCTTGTTGGTGACACTGACGGAACTTGAGCGGGAAATGTCCCCCGATGCGGGGGAATTTCTTGCTTGATATTCAAGTACTGTAAGCCGGAACTGTAAGCAAATGAAATGAAAGTAAAATGATGATTTTCTCCAAATTTCACGTGTCGTTTTGCTCTCAATCGAACTAGGTGGTCTCTGTTGATTGTTCTAATCACGGTTGTTAAGAGTCAGATTATTGTAGGCATTTTGTGTATTGGTATGGGGAAGATAGGATGGAAAGAGAAATGGAGCTGAATTGTGAAAAGATGCAATATAATTCTTATTTGATAAGAAGAAGATTGGGCATTGTGCAAATGGGGTCGAAAGAAATGGGTTATGGTATGTAATTTGCGTGTGAAGATATTTACTTTTCGTTTCGAAGACTTTCGGTATGGATTCAGTGAATGTTCTATTCTAAATTTCAAATGACATCTATTCATGTATTTCAGATCTTTCTTCTCATGACCTTTTTATTTTTTTTAGTATTCTAATTCATGAATCAGTCATTTCACCATCTTATATCAAAAACAACAAATAAATATCTTGCTTCAATTCAAATGTATTCATATTCAACCGCAATATAATTTTCAATTTGATTGTCCAGCGATTTATAATTTTTAAAAGGCAACCGTTCGTCAACTTGAGGTACAACGTTACGATATAATATTATACGAAAGAATAGTCAACTAAGTGATGTAACATTTCATAATGTAATCCCATTCATATTCGTCATCAGAAGCTATCATGAGCGAAAAAAGCTATGTTCCGTCCAGTCCATTATTAACATCACCACATACACCAACTGATTGGCCGACCGCAAAAGGGAAGAGCGGTCAAAGCTCAAATGCATCCAAAAGAGGACAGTCAATTCGAAAACGGCGAAGGACGTCCACGTGAAAAGTGCAAGGAGGAATGGTTCTAATCGAAGCACTTGTTTTCTACATTCAGATGACGAAACAAAACTGATTCTCGATTTTCTTAGTAATTCACCGCCCTCAGACCACAATAATTTAGGAGTATCTGGATCATTGAAGGAAATTGAAAACCGAAGATAATTATGCTCTGCCCTCCCCTCTGTTCAAGAATACTGGGACCAAGAAAATTTTGAAAAGTAGAAAGGAGTGGATGCCGTGGAAGTCATACGTGATACAGATTTTGGCCGAAGTTCCAAAATCAAACGGGAGTGAAAACGTTTTCTGGAATTAATTGATGTTGTTTCTCATAGCTCATGTACACGGAGAGAATGTGAGAAGCTTCTGCGAAGTTGTCCAATAAAATCAAAATATTCTCTGTGGAAAACCACACGGTATTTTTTAAAATGTTGTGGTATTGAAACCAAATGGGTCAAAACATGTCCTGATGGATATATGGCAGGTACAGGCATTCATCAGAATGAGCAGGTCTGTGATTTTAGTGCGTGTGAAAAACCAATCAATGATGTGAAAACATTTTGGTACTGGTCTATATTATGTCAGGTAAAGTCGCCCTGGAAGTCCTGTCATTTAAAGAGCTTATGGAGGGATGTAGACGACCAAGGAAAGCCCAATTTTATGAAGGAAAAGTATATTTTACTGACAACTACGATGGATATATTTTCAATCAAAAACACGCTGAACACATGGCACTATGGGACGAGAATATTGAATAACGTATATTTTTAAGTATGGCCTCAGATGGGTTCGAGACATACGAACATGGAAAGATAAAAAGGTCAGCATGGCCAGTGATGTTCAACATTTTGAACCGTGACTTCAACAATAGAAGTAGAGCCTTAATTCGTAATAGGAGCAGTTATTCCTGGACATCACTGATGGAAATTATCTGACACTTTTTAATATCCAATTAGAACTGACCTAAAAAAAATGGACGGGTGTGCCCATGATTTGCTTGTATTGTAAACTTCGTAATGTTTATGTGCACGTTGAATTCATATCTGCAGATTGGCCAGCATCTACGAAAATAGGTGGTTCAATATTCATAATAGTAAACGGTGCTGTCGATACTGTAAAAAGAAAGATACTCTACGCAATTATTACCTTTGGATACCGGAAGGCAATAAATGAAGCAGGGACAAAGCGATCAAGTCAGAAAGAAACCTTATAGGTTGGATAGATTCTGAGGGTGTAAGAAGGTGTACAAATCATAGCATATTTACAATGTGAAAAAAATTTAGAGATGCCCCAAGTCAAACAGCAAAAGAAAATATTTCGGAACAAACTGGAATAAAACGACGCCAAATAATTTCAAATCTTGGAATAGGTTTTATTCATTCTTTTCTCTACGACCCAATGCAGTTATGTTTTCAGGGCATGGTGCAGTTAAATATTTTACTTACGTTTGGTTTGCACCAAAAGATCAATTCATCATCATCGTTTGTTCCTTCTCAGTGTGATATATCAGAGTTCAATATGAATTATTGTGCAGCAGGATGCCACTCAAAATGGGGACGCCATGGATTACGGATCAACTATCTATCTTTTTATAAATTAGAGACGTTTAAATCTTTTATTTTACATTATGCAATGCCAATTATCTACTGCGCAGAAACAAATTTATCGATGCGAAAATTGTGGTCTTCTCTAAGGGGAATTCATCTCATCATCACGGATGTAACGCCCAAGATTGGTGAAGTACATCGACTAAAAATGTTAATTTAAAAGTTTCATGCACTTTTTACTGAATTGAATGCGATTGATCCGTACCATCAACTTTTATTCACACTAACTACACATGCATTTATGCACCTTCGTGATGTTTTAGAAATTTGCGCTCCACTTTTAACTGTTTCGCAGTTTTTATCATAAAGGGTAATTGGTGAGCTGAAGAAGTATGTAACATCTAATACGCGTACTGAAACAAGCATTTTAAACGGATATATTCTCAATTTTCAATTCGAATGATTTATGGTCGTTTGCGGGAAGGATTTTTGGGTAGTTTTGATGATGATGATGAAGAAAATGAAGGTAATTTGAGCGAAGGATCAACACCGGATGGTGTTTTGAACCATTGTCGTGGCCAATTTCATCATGAGACTCCATTTCCTCATAATTATGATAAAGAAATGGATTTACTTTATCTTGATACCGCAAATAGTGATAGTAATAATCAAGATGGTGAAGGTGATGATGAAATTTATGATGAATACTGTGCGAATGGAGGGTGTAAGGAAGAATTGATTAAATTTATGTGTATTGGAAAGAAGTAGAAACTTACGAAGACAATGTTCTAGTCAATGTTAAGGAATGTTTGTCAACAAAATTTTCTATTGTTTAATCGAATTTTAACTTTACCAGTGTCTACTCGTACCATCGTGCACAACCGTGTCTTGAAAAGTTTGAACTGGTTATAGAAAAAAAAGCATCGTTCAACCATAGAAGGCACTCAGGTACCAGGAGAGAGTTCATTCCCCGTCAACGTTGCATGATCGCTGCAAACTATAAGTTGGACCAATTAAACCAAGAGCTCTATATTGATTCCAACTTAACTGAACATCAAAGTAGTGATACAAACTATGGAACTGTTTTAGAAATTCTAGAAGTGATTGTTGAAATTCGAAATTATGAATCTGTGAACGAACTAAGAAGTGGTTCTCAATTAGTGGAAGATAATAGGCAGACTTATTTAATGTATGAATCCAACTGTGGGCTGATATTGTGCAGTTCAGCCTTCGAGGGAGGAAAAATAATTGAAAATGTGTTAACCGGATTGATTATATAAATCGATTGATTGGATATTTTGGTCATGACGGAAAACGTTTCTTTGTTGAGGAAGATGCGGGAACTATCTATTCTGAACAGTACGTTTTGCAAGGCCAACAACAATTTAGGACTTGAACAAATAAATAGATGGTGGGGCACATTAACCAATCGAAAATTGCACTCAGCGCAGGTGTACGCTTTATGGAGCTCCTACCCCACGAAGAATTTGTGAGAAATCTGTATTTAGTTGTGATTAATGTGATGTACAATGTGTAAAATTTCAAGAACCATCATCGACTATTTTCTGGCGTCTTTAGCATTCAGAATTGATTGTGAATCCACCGAGTTGTGAAAACATTAATTAGATCATTGTAAAGAAGGAGAGTTAGGTGAAGATATGAAATAACATTTCTAGTGAAAAGCATGTCCTGCATCGCTTCCAATTATTTTAACATCTTTCATTATACCTCATGCTTTTGAACTAAAAATAATGTTCTTGCCATTCCCCATTCGTCATATGATCATAAAGGAAGAACAGTACCAGGAGCAGGTTCGTGTATGGGTTTTGACAATGCTGATGGGAATGATTCAATTGGTATCTATACTAAGAGGAATTTATGTTGTGTAGAGGACGTAACTTATCAACGATATTATTGTAAGTCTGAAAAGTAATAAAAATATTTTAGTAGATAAGTTTGGAGATTGCAACCTCCAAACAGACTATTTTATGTTATAAGAGACGCCATAAACTCGTGCATAATGGACTATTCCAATAGTTGTTCCTTATAATAGTTTCACAGAAATGGTCACAGGTGTTATGAGAATATGATGTAGATTGAACAAAGATGGAGTGTCGAGCTCTAAGTTGCACCATGAACAGAAATTCGAGATATGGAAACACTGAACAAAACTGATATGGGATATTTTCAATGAGTGTCTGGTTCATTATGACTAGTGCTTGCTTGTAAATGTCGTGCAGAAAACTCAGACAAACATGATACGAGAAAAGAGTCCAAGGTACGGGAAGAATGCATAGTACGTGGCGTGGGATGAATCACATACCAATGTGAGAGTTGGAGAAAACGGAGTTCTTGCTATAGACGAATCTTCGAGTATGATGCGTGTAGATCTGCATCGTACTCGTGCCTCCACTGCTGACATTAACGATGAAAATGAAAACGGAAAACGATGAAGAATACCGCCTTCATGTGCCTCCGTAAGTGATGAGGTGAATAAAGAAAATTTCACGAGTCTAAACAATGCAGATAATGAATCTTAATCGGATTTGGTGTCTATGTCGTCGGTTGGCCAGTATATCACATTGAATGGTAACGACATTACAAGCGATGATGGAGGCGCCGAGGTCAGTGATAGTGAAATGGACAACGGAGGTACTAGCCGTGGCCATGACCAAGACCGTGTCCATGAACATGGCCGTTATAGTAATAGTAATAGTGATTGGAACAACGGCAGTGACGATGAGCTTAATTTTTCGTTCTTCCTTCGAGTTGAATTTGTTTATCTCTACGACTAGATGTGGCTGCTATCAAAATTGATTCAATCGATATGAAAGACATTTCCTCCAAGAGATGTTTCTGAACAACTTTGGATATATCATAAATCTATTTAAAACATTCATAGCTAATTGGTTGACGGAGTCAGAAGTTAAGAACACGTTAGTGGTCTCCTCTTGGTAGGATTTTGAAGAGTAGATGGTTTAATTCGTGGTTCGTGACTGCCCATATCATTCTCATGTGTTTCAGTAAGGGACTGAAAATCGCAGTCAGAGCAGCAGAAATAATTCTGCATTCTTATTTTCAGTACTTCCAACCCTTACAATCCCATTGTAGTCAGCTCATGTAACTAGATGCTGTGTCCATTCTGTTTGTTCTATTCTAATCTTGTTCGGACACCAATTCTTCGATAACGACTGGTCCATCATCTTCTGTAAATGTTTTTATTGAGTAACGAGAGAAAACCGTTCGTTCCTAATAGAAATAACTTCGCATCTTGATTTTGATGAGTTTTAGAAGATGTACGGTGACATCATTTTACTGACGAAAAGAATGTCGATTTAGTTTGCCAGTAGTGCGCACGTCTTGAAAATTGTTTGAAAAACACACCCTATTCTAGTAACAGTGAAATTTTTCATGCTGAGAAAATTTCTATTACGCATCTTCGAATTATTTCTCGGCATTATATCCAAAACAAATGAAATTATGTGGTAAAAGAGAAGTACTTCGAAAGTTGTTTGAATAGACATGTTGAAGTAGTTCCGTCATGGTCTTTTCCCAGTTGACTAGATAATCACGTGGATGATTGTTGAACCAACTGAGAATCCAGTCGAAGTGAAGTTGTCAGCGAACAAGTGAGTGATCATTTGCAGTGTGCGTTCATCTCTACAACCATATTTGTATATGAAGAGAGACGCATTGGCTATCTGACGCACTTCCTGAGAACCCATTTCTGTTAGGACCGATCTTGTCACCGGCAGCTCCTATAGCCTCGAATATCAGTTGTTTCAAAACCTTTTTTTCTGGCATTCACCTTGCTTTCGAAACGTGTTTTTATGCCCTTCAGAATCGGGTCGTCATGGAACCTCAACCATTGCAGATAATTCCTGAAGTTGATATTCATGTAGTTGAATTTTTCTTTGCAAGATGAACCACAGAAACTGTCAATAATGAGAAACAGCAGGAATAGAGTAAATTAAGGTTCAGTGGCTGAAGTTTTTTCTGTAGTGCATTTTCCATTAGAGGTTGATTATGACATGTTGTGTTGTTGCTTAGTTCCGTGTTTAAAAAGATGCTAAAAACTGTTGAGGAATTTAATGTAGAATGTTGAAATTGATAGTAAAATTGTTGTGGGAGGTTTTGGTGAAGAAGAATATATGGAGTGTGAAGTTTCTGTTGAAATGATAAAGTTGTACTGCGTTGTTTTTTATTTAACGGGATGTGTGAATATGCTCTTTCTAATATGAAGTTTTGAATAAATAGTTGCTGCAACGGTATGATAACGATTGTGGGAGGTCTTGTAATTCGAGTAGAGAAGCAATCGTAGAGTTTGATGGTGGAATAATAGGAACGAACGCGAAGAAGTTAATGTGACGGTAGTAGTACCGCAATGTTATGTCTGGGAAAGTTATATAATGTTGTGATCTGGTATATATTGTGGAAAATTAAATATTCAATTTTCCTCACGGCGTCGGAGTTGGGCCTGTTTTTAGCTCTGCAGCAGACGAAAAAAATCCTCAATATGGAGGCCGAAAAATTGCAGGAAATTAAATAATTGATTTCCTGTTGAAAAAATGCTGTTGTAAAATATCAATTTTTTTAATTTCCTGCAATTTTTCGGCGTCCATATGGAGAAAACGTTTTTGCAGGAAACTAAATATTTAATTTTTTGTAAGAAAAATTCAATTTTTTTATTCCCTGCATATTTTTGACCTCCATATGCAGGAAAAGTTTTTGAAAATATTTGCGAGTAATCCATTCACCGCAAACATATGTTGCAATATATCACGGATGAGTACAACGCATCCATACAAGGTAAAATCATTTTGTCGTTACAGAAGCACCGTCAAGTTAAGAAAGTCATGCAAAAGTGTCGTTTATGGTAAAAAAGACGAAAATTCCATCATCTAAGTTATACAACTGAAGCGGAGTCCTGAAGAAAAGTCATACGAAAAACTACATTTTCAAATCGCGGTATTTCCTGTTGTAAATATCACACGCAACATTACGATCTCCTTCTTCGCAACCAGTCTTTATCAACCGACTTCAATATTTCTCAACTACAACATAATAATTCTATGAAAAACTAGGTCGTCATCTTCTGCATCTTCGCGGTATAAGTGCCTGATGCATCGCTACCTAACGGGAAGAGGAAAATAACTATTCCACAAGCTGATTCTTGGAGGGGAAAACGGTACGGATGCATCACGAAGAGGTATTATTCCAGTTGTATCAGTTGATATGTATTGTTCAGATGATTAATCCCCTCAAGTGGTGAAATAATCCTGGTGGTGTCGTGTAATTGATTGTTCTGATATGAGTGCAGTCCTTGTTGGTACAGCAAAATTCAGAGCTGGAAATGGAACTAACTTATGGAGTACAGCGATATGAGCAACGGCTGCCGTGGATTTCATCTTGGGCTGAGTGGAAATAATCGATGTGCAAATTAAGCCGATGCGCAAGGAGTGACAATATCTATAATATGAAAAAAGAAAGAGGTAAAACCCATCTATGCTCCGTTTTTTGGAATCAGAACATGTGTTTATTTCTGCGATTCTCAAGCGATGAATTCTATCGCAATCCAACGCGCGAAATGGGATGGTAATTAGGAGACCGAAAGCTGGAGGTCTGTAACGCTTACTCACTTTCGTCTCAGTAAATATAAGACTGTCGATTTATGGCTTCGAGTCATTCAAGCCAGAAACGTAAAGAACCAGTTCAGGGGTGTACACAACGAGCATCGTTTTGCATTCCTGGCATCTTTTGAAGAAGAGCGGTATCAAGTTTCTTTCTGGATGATTTTAGTGACTTTCTAATCTGAAGATTTTCACGGCGAGTATACCGCTATCTCGAATTTATGCATCCAGAAAACCAATAGGGTTGTACTGAAGTCCCACAAGTCATTGGATATTGTGGACGGTACATATTGCCTGTCCGCACTCCAAATTATTGGTGTTAGGGTCAGTTCCGAAACAAATTGAACCATAGATGATATTCGTGTCGCTCTTCTTGTAGAGAAGAACGATGCCATAATGACGCCATGGGAAGTTCTAAATCTCAGCAGGTCTCGAAACATATAATCGTCGAAGACAAAAAAGGGCATTTCGTTCATTGACCTCATGAGAAGTGTCATACAATATCCCAAGACCGTTACCGAACAATATAAGATACAAGTTGAAGAAGCGAGGACAGTGGATATTTCGAGGGACATGGAAAGAACAAATTTTCTTGATACGAAAAGCATCTCAACATATCGATGGTACGCTCGTGTGGTAAAGATGCTTGTCAGATTAAAATATGTCATGGCAAGGATGAATACCACACTGCAGTTTGTAACTGGGCAAATTTTGGTAAAATAGGGGTGACGTACTTGGACATTGTAATTATCATCAAAGGTACGCAGGAGACTATAAATTTCCTCCCGGATGCAGCTGAAGCTTATTTTGGAGGCCCAATTAAGGGAACATTTTAATGCAAGTATCTTTTATCGGCTTGATAATAACTTCTTAACGTCTATTAAAACATTGTTGAAAGCAATTGCGTGCGGTGAGTGTGATTTACTAGGAGAAGAGTGGGCTACGACAATTCAGCAACTAATGTATGTTGTCATCCCAGAGACATGAACAAGGAAGCCATCTATTCATGCAAACTTTTGCAATTACATGAGACTTTTCGAGTATATTGTTGGAAATAGGTCTGGAAAACTACCGTGCAAGTGCTTGCCATGACATGCTTGTCTATAAAATAAGGCAGTGTTTTTTCAAAGAAAGTAATGACGGTATGAATGAAGGAAAACAAACAAGAGGGACGGGTGTCCATGGAATTCTTCCAGCACATACAAGAAGGAAGGAAATGCAATAACTTGAATTTATTGGCCTGCAAACGAGTGAGGAGGAAGAATCTGAAGCGAAAAACAGAACAAAAAGGCAAAGGATCCCATGTTGTCTGACATGGAAGAAGACACGCCAGAGATTGTGGAATAGGCTGGTGGTGGAAGGCAACATAAACAAAACCAAACGCTTTACCTTCTAAGTACACATCAGCAAAACGACTAAATAGAATGGTGAGGCCCTTGCCAAGGTTTGACGAGGCAGATGACATCGTCCCTTATGATAACAAACCGCCTCGAAATGTTATGTCACCTGGATGTAGTGCTATGTGGAATAGACTGAACAAGATGTTTAGAGATGTTCTGACCATTGACCAAATTCTACAACACAGAATTCATAATGTAAGAGAGGGTACCGTCGACGAAGTTACGAGGCAGAGTATGTGTTATGCACCACGGTCGAGAAAAATTAGGGTTGACAGGATGGACGGAGAAAGCAAGAAAGAAGTGAATGAAGAAATTTTATATGATACGAAGAACTTGCTAAAGTCGGCACTAATCCCAGATTGTCATCGTGCGCATGTATTATTCACGTATGATCAAATACTATCTTTGAAATATATCGCTTGGATTTGAGTTGATCACATACAAGCAGAGCATATGGAGCTGCGCAAAGATCACACAAAATCGAAGAAATGGATAAAAGAAAGAAGCAATCTTGACGGAAGCTGTAGACTTGCTTACTTCTGTCGGAAGGAACAGAAATTGGATTTTGATGGGTACTACATTCTGGAGAGTATGTCTGATCCTTACCACATAGACGACAGTTTGGGAAGGAGCTATATAGAATCGTTTGAGAAAAATCATGAATTTACCTCACATACAATTGATGAACTTTTTACCGAAATTCAATCGTGGTTTCCAAGCGAAGAGGCGCTGAAAGATTAATGTAGTAGAGATCTCGGAGTCCTATTATCAACACTGGTAATTTTGGAAAATACGAACATGACAGAAACAATAGCATTGGACGTTACTCGACTACAAGGAGTCTTCTTGAAAATCAAATAGAAATTCATCGTGAATATATATGTATAGCTAAACTTCGTGTTGCACTGGAAGTATGCATTGTTTTATTGGGGGCCTTGTTTAATTTAAATAACAAATGTAAATTGGATGACAAAAATTCCCAGTGGTGGGGGCCACTTCCTGGTCTCTGGTAAGGATTGTCCACCACAACATGGTCACAATTCCTTTGACGTCAAAGAGAGTGTTTCCCCGGTTACTTCATAATTTCAACTGCAAATAAAAGTGTATCTTTATGGATAGCTCCTGTGTACAATCATTATGTCCATTTAAGTTAAGAGGAAAGGGACAGAATGTCAATTTGTTTGGAAATGCATGAAATTTAAATCACACACAGTCTATTTTCATTCTAAATGGTTACGTTCATCATTCTGGGGTAGGATTGAATGTTACAGGAGCACTGAGGTATCGTATGTATATTTCCCGGACGATTGAAATTTACAAGATGCTATTTCATTCACATATGGATGCAGTTTTCTCCGTAATGTTCAACTTCTATTTGTTCACACATCGCAACGTCCAAGCAGTCATTCGATACTTCGTCATAGCGACGGAGAACCCCATCGAAGTGGTGATGGACGTGTCGATGAACTATAAGATATGGATGATTTGGTGATGGCAGATGTTGAAGAGCCACCGTTAGGTTGACAATTTCTCCTTGAATGAAGTTTTCTTTCTTTACTTTCCATGTCTCAGAAACGGTTCTAGTTATTTGTGTATATGTTCATGTCATTTCTTTACAATATCATATATTCAATACAGGCTGTCGTCTTATTTAGAAATTGCCCATAACAGAAAATATGTAAACATTTTCCCCCATATGGAGAACAAAAAATTGCAGAAAATTAAATAATTGATTTTTCACAACAGGAAACCAATTATTCAATTTCCGGTACTTTTTTGGCCTCCATAGGGAGGAAACGATTTACATATCTTAAATTGAGACATGATTATATTTCTTTTGACTACTTACAGTGAAAAATGCAACTACCGGTACTGGTAGCAACGAATAACAAATCTTCGTGAATAAATTGGGCACTATTAACAAATTATTCTACCCATATTGTATTTATTGAAAAAACGTGACATCGCCCCATATCGCTCTGGATGCTACACTCCACAATAATAGTAACGAAAACATTCCTCTATCATACAAACTTATAACTCATTGTACATACTTGACAGACGTTTGGGCTAATTACAAACGACATGCCACGTCATGCACGTACAATAAGAAGAAGATATTTCACACTATGATTTTTTTTGGACGTTTGAATGTTAATTGGATGAACATGTGAAATAATGTTGGACTGCCAAGAAGTCTATTGATGTCTTCATTCTGTCAAATATGTTTTTGAACATTTTGAGTATTCAGCCATCTCGGCATGCGAATGCGTGGATAGCATGGGATTCACGAGCAATTTGCATGATATGCTGCGTCCATATTTCTACAAGAACCTTATCAGCATCAGCTCCAGCTGCCTTAAATAAGTAACAAGTCAATGTCGTCCTTCTATTTTTCTTTATCTTCAAATCGTTTTGTAATATGCTTGCATATTGCGTCATCAGTTGACCGAACCCACTTCAGATATCCTTGAACGTCTAAATTTCTTAGTTTAACTTAACCTTGAATATATGTGATTCGAAACTCTCTGAGAAAGAGAAAAGAAGGAATCTCGTGAATTCGCTTTCCGGTGACGATTAAAAGTCAAATGTGGCAGAGAACATTTTTGTTGACGAAAACTTGTTGAACACCGATTCGGGACCGAAAATTGAAAATGGAATAGATGAAGTTGAAAATTGTATAGACGAGTTTGTGTAAAATCAATTTGAACGAAGAAGGATATATTTCGTGAGATCTTTGTTCGATGCTTGCTTTAAATGTTTGAAGTAAACACACACAAAAAGGTCATATCATATTACCTATCAAGTTATGGGAAGAGCAGATGACGGAAATAGAACATAAGATGGATGATCGGTCGTGGTCCTTGACGTAGGCGGTCGTGAAAAACCGCATAGAAGGATGTGAGAGAATAATGAAAAAATTACGTGTAATCAAAAACATTTTGAAAACATTTTTGAAATTCGCGTAATGGGGACCTTCGTAAACGCATAATGTGTATTTATTTGAAGAGTTTTGAACTGGATTTTCGATGCGCCGGTACCATACATCCCATCCACGTAGTAGATGGGATGATGTGTGCTTGTTACTGAAACGGCATGGCATAGTACGCCGTCATAATAAGAAACACACAAATATACCGAAGTCATAACAATCATACAATTATACTTTATCACAACAACCAGAAAATAGAAACGAGTCATATCATATGATTATGATAATCACATCGTTTTGTTTATATGACGTAGTAAGTAAAGCATATATTGTACGGCATCAATAGTCAACTGTTAAAATTACTCAAAATTCAACTATTACGCACTCAACGTTTTGCAAAGGGCGTCATCTTTCTCATATTATTTGACCAAGTTCAATTTTGCTCTCATACATCACAAACAGCGCTACAGAATGAAATTCATTTAAAATATAATCAATTACAACCCTTCCATCTATAGAACCAAGTAAGGTTATGCATGGTAGTATGAGTGCAAAAGGAGAAGAATCCTTTAATCGAACAGTTCTTGGAGTTGAATTTCGAGACAATCGGTCTGTGAGGGATATTCTTCCGTTTGTGATCGTTCAGCTGTACTGTTTAAATCCTCTACATGCCAACACGGAAAACAAATGTGGTGGTGGATAATTGAACGTGCAACCAGTTCTTGTTAATACTGCAGTTGTCGGAGGGATTAGGGATAGTTCTGGGGAAACCGTTGTTGGGAAATGGGAACGAGATTGTCAAAATGAAAATTTGGATAGGATTACTGTGCAGAATATTCAAATAGCCAATTATTCTACGAACAACGCATATCCTTACGTTTTGCACAATCCGGGGAAGGAAAATCGAAAGGTTCTGGTTGACAGAGTTGGAAACATTTCACTCTATGCATGAGACATTCAAGCCATGAAAGTCATTGAGATTCAAAAACAACGTGCTGCGGATGACGAAGGAGACAATGTTTTGACGCTGAAGGACTTTAATGTCAACAATTACCACACAGTTGAAAATTGGATCAGAGTTGATCAGGTGAGAACTGTGAAGAATCCACTACGGCACGTTTGTAATGATCATCGTGATGAGTTTGTGAGAAAGTTTCAATATTAGCAATAGCACATGGGATTTGGAATGATTTCGGTAACATTTGAGAAAGAAGATATCAATTGTGGTCGATATACATATATATTGGAAGTATTCAAGATATTCGATGGGAGGCCTGAATTAAAGAACGGCAAATCTCTATTTATGGTGGACGGTGGACATAGTTTGGCAGCACTACAAATATAAATTAGTAGGATGTATGCATAAGTGAACTGGATGAAAGGTCACATCCGAGTGGCTCTGTTGGCAAGGAAAGATTGCCATGTCATGACATCTTGGGAGGTTATCATTCTAAGTCGAACGAGAAATATATATTCATCAAAAAAAAAGAAGGGCACGTCATTCGTCGACCTCATGAGAACCGTAATTCGAATTCTGATGTGTTCAGTGACAATTACAAGACTACCTTTGAAGATGCTCTTGTAAACGATATTTCACTGGGAATGGAAAGGACAAATTTCCCGGACATGAAGAGCATATCAGCGTATGAAAATTATGCACACGTTGCAAAATGTTTGTGCAGTTTCAAGACTGTAATGACCAGATACAAGACAATCGAACAGTTTGCTTCTGGTCAAGAATCTGGAAAGAGTGGTGTTACGTACTTGGACAGTCGTATTCTCACACACGGAACAGAGGAGGATATACTACTGCTTTGTATGGTGTAGAATCTTACTTTGGAAACCCCAGTAATGGGATGTTTGATGTAAATATGTTCTACCGCCTTGGTAATGAGTTTCTACAAGAATTTCATACGTTCTTTGAAGAAATAAATGTTGGAGATGTGACCTGTAAGAAGGAGAAATTCCGAAGATAGTGGGGTACTTATGGAAGTTAAAATTCCAAAAACAAAATCAAGTATGCAATGTGTTGACAGCATATTTTTTAATTATCTCAAGCTATTTGAGTATCCTCAAGGGAACAAGCCCGCAAAATTGGTGACTCGTGCGTCCTTACGACATGACAGACTTTTGAAGAAAATAGTCGGTTCTTTTTCAGAAAATAAGAGTACAACGGAAATAGTATGGAAGGCAAGACTAAGAACAATGTTTCTGGGATGGGGATGCATGGAGGACGTCCAATCACAGCAAGAAGCAGGAAGATGAAGCAACGCGAACCCATTGTTGTAGACAGTGATGATGACACCGAACCGCCTGCGAAATCAGCCTCGGAGAAGACTTCAACAGAACCGCAAGTGAAAAAGATTGGAAATAACACTATGTTGAAAGAACATTTCTCACCGAGAAATGTCAAGAAGGAAATGGGAGACAGTGGAAAATCTGTGTTAACAAAGAATGTGAACACTTGGCCTCATTCCATGCCGGTTCGAAAACAGCAGGGTAGTACCGGGGGAAATGGCAATGTCCCGCCTCCTTCTATACACCCAGCTGGATGTGACATCCAGAATCGGATTATGTTTGCATGTTGTATATATGTCGTGAAAATAGAGCACATGTTGCTGCATCGAAGACACCACCTTCCACGTGTAAGGGATAATATTTAAAAAGCGGATAAAACACTCAAAGAAAACAAGACATCTATAGTTTCGTTGCGGAGTCTAGGTGCTTCTCCGAGCAGTGAGTCGAGAGTTATTGACGGATCAAGACAATATTGAGATCGGCGATAATACCATATCGTCATCTTGCCAATATCTTTTTCAGTCATAATCAGATATTGGAACTAAGAAATTTGGCATGGACGTGGGCTGTATACAAGCAATTACAATTCATATTTTCCAGACGATTATCTATGGATACATACGGTGAACGATGACAAGTCGGAATACGGAATAGAGTTTTTTGGCAGAAAATAATACCGCTGGGAAGTGATGGGTATTAAATTCTGGACGGTATGTCTAATCCATTCAATTTTGAAGCAGAATTGAGGAAGACCTATGTAACTGCGTTTAACGAAGAAAGTTCATTTCCGACATAAACAATTGCATAATTATTAAATCAGTTTGAAATATGGTTTCCAGGAGAAGAAGTGTTAATCAGTGGATCGAATAGGGATAATTGAAATCCGGTAATAAACACGGCAAAGTCTGGACATGATGAAGAAGATAGGAACAAAGGGATTGGGCGTTACTCCAGTACAAGAAAATGTTTTGATAATACATTTGAACATCACCGAGACAACGTTTGGCTGGCCGAAAGGCGCGCAGCACTGGACCTATGGATTGTTTGGATGTGTGTTTTGTTCGATGTAGATAATGAATATACGTAGTGGACTGAAATTTCAAATGGAGGAGGAAGTTTCCTCCTTACGGGGTATGGATTCCCACCACAACACGGCCATAATTACTTTGACGTGAGTGAGACCTGACCCCCTGGATATTTCACGGTTGCAACAGCTACCGAACCGGTCTCTCTATGGATAGCTCCAGGATCCTACCGATATTTCCATCTCATAGATAGTGAAAAGAACTAATTGCAATTTGTTTGCACATGAAACTAATTTCAATTCCACCTCAATCTATTAATATTGGGCATGGTTATGTGCAACACGCTGGAACAGGATGGAACGGTACACACTGCCTTAGATGTCATATGTACGTAATTCCTGAGGGAGGTAACGTGAGCGTCGCAATTTCATATGCGTATGATCGGTAGTTCAGACGAAGAGGTGACATAAATCATTCAAACATATCGCAAAATTCAAAAATTCCGTCTCAACGTGGACAGAGCGACGATGACGATGAAAATCCAGGTGATATAAACAATCACGACGATGCCGATTTGCAATATTGGGGAGTGAGAGAGGCTGATGAGCCACAGTTGGGGTTTCATCATCAATAACAAACCATCAACAAGATCAGAAACTATAACATCACATATTCGACAACCATCTACATATTTGTTACACGACGGCTGTCAAATCTGACGACTCCTTTATTTAACAAATCAAATTAAAAGGGAAAATTAAAGGAAAACAAAGTGAAAGTAAAATAAATGTAAAGATAACTGATTGTAAGCTTAATGTAGAGCAAGTCTCAGCGAATCTATAATTACGGATAAGTTATAGTTGAATGAATTATCTTGATACGGTTAAATATCTTTGCGGATCAGCCGAGTCTAGGCACTTCGTGTCCACGTCAACTTTGTTACGGTTGATAGTAATTGGATATCTCTATCCAACTGATTACTTCGCTTCTCGCAGTAGTAGTTAATCTACTCGACTTCAAGTGTCAGAATTTATGTCTCTTTCCTGTTGAATAGTGACCTCTCGGTAAATTGGGGTCGCTGAAAGATGGGGTCTGGGTTTTTCCTAATATTGTCCAACTGAGTGTTTATTATTGATCATCATCCCGGCGGAGTTGGTATGTATCTTAATCTTGGGCAAATTTTTCTTTTGTATCAAAATCAGACACACGTGTAATAATATCTCACTGTTAGTGATATGTCAGATTGCTAAAGTGAACTCATTAATTTGGACACGTGTGGAAAGTATATTATTCGTCATCTAAATGATTCTTGTCAGTAATTTATACACGTATATAAATCGTTATCTGAATGATTCTTGTCAATGATGTATACACGTTTTAATTTACTGTATAGTCGTGAAAGTTTGTGTACCTATTCCTCTCTCTATACATCATTGCCATTAGTGCCACTTGTCACCACTTTTCCTGAATTGTGTCACTTACTGTCTTTTTGTCGTCTGCCCCTTCCTTTCATTCTCTCGCTTCAGTGTTTTCTACTCCCTTCTCCTTCCATTCTCCTTCCGTGTATGCATGGCGACCTCTGTCATCGTTATTGAGCCTCTAGTAATACCGTCATCTTATGGTACCGTCATCATGCTGTTATCACTCTGACCATACTTCATCTTTCTTGTCTCATTATCATGGTCACAACTTCCGTTTATTCACACGAACTTTCACAATCGAATGGAAATTCGACACTCGACTACTTTCTTCTTTCATGTGACAATGCCCAGCCTTGGAGCTGGATGTTAAAGTTATTGGATTCCATTATTCTAAACACCGGCTAGTTTGTGGTTAATACTGGTTTCGTAAGTGAGTCGGTGGGATTTTTAGCGCAAAGAATCCATGCGATCCTGTCAAGGTCACCAACGTCATAGATTTGGCGAAAGGCAAGTATGTCGATTTGCAATATTTTCTCTGTCTTTTGTCCATCTTTAGCCACGAAATTAAAAACTGTCTTGCTATCAATCATGGATTCTAACTTCGTTGGTTGACCAATGATCTTTTCAATCAAATCTTTGACTGGGAAGGCATAGTTGAAGCATAGTATAAGGACTTGTATTCCAGCAGCCATAACTTACCTTGTAATTATTTTACACTTATTACTCCCGAAGTGTACTTTATTGTACTTCTGGCGTTTGTCCACCATTACGATTAAATATCCAATGTGGATTTTCTTGCCTTGGAAATCGGTAAATGAAGCGTCGGTGGGTAAACATAATCTAGTGGAGTTGAGGTTAAGTGGAACGAACTTGAGACCGTGATTCTTAGTTGACTTTCGGTAATTGGTTGTTTTCTCAACATATATGTACTCATCTTCGGTTGTCGGCTGGTTTCCGGGGACAATTAATTGTATTGCTGCGAACTATTCGGGCCTAACTTTAACACCAATATATTGCTCCAAAGCTCTTTGGCTAACGAAGTCCTTTTCCCTTTCTGTAAATGTCAATTTGTTGATTTTGTCAACCTGGGTGATATGATAGTTGGGAGGGAGTCGCTTGGTTTTTGATACAATGATTCCATTGAATGAAGTGTCGTCTTTGGTTATAGGTGTTCTTGGTTTGCATCTAAAATGTTTTCATTCTTTCTCTTCATTCTCCAGGAACTCTTGATTGGATCTGCTTTCGCCCAATTCATATTTAGCGTCTCCAAATGGTGGCTCAAATATGTAAGATACCGATGCAATACAGAATCGGGTACACCGTATAGCGGACAGACTACTTGAAGAACGTATCGAGGTGGTCATCCTAATTGTTATGGCACCCTTATATATACAACCCTCTCCAAGTCTGTATGGGATTGTATATATGCTTCGTTAATATCTCGAGTGTATGGGATCAGGTGTGGATAACATGTGGCAATGAAAATTGCAACCAGTCATGAAAATCTTTATACTGTTGGTTCTATCGTCACAATTCCTGCCGCGTAGTCGTCAGCATGGTTTTGCGCGACTACACGGCTTTTCTTTTTCAACCTGTCCCCGACCTTTTTCAACTCATCAACGAACCTGGACCCAAAGATCCTGTGGTTTCCTTTAAAGCTGGAATCCAGTACATGTTCAAAGGTTCCATCCTTCATGAGGCATTCGATCTCATCCAAACGTGTTTGTGCAAAGTCTCTTTGTTCTGGTGATCCTTTCATCACGGTCACCTTCCTGGGCTTGTCACCTAAGTCAATTGCCTCAACATTCTCCAGTGTTTTCTTTCTTCCGTCTCTATTTCCACCAATGATGCGTCTTCTTGTATCGTCTTCTCATCTTTGTCTAGGTTTCCATGCTTTAGTTCTTCATGTAATCTGGACCTGACCCAAGATTTCACGCAAGTTGATCTGAACATTCTCCGTCCCCTCGTCAATTGGATCGAAACCGTCCCCTATCAATGGAAATGAATTTGTATGGGCCTTCTCATTTATTTGATTTAGCTCGGTCGGCTAGTACTGGAGAGCCAGAGTGGAGGTCCAATAGTTTCCGTGATATCTCCTTGGCGTATGGCCCTGACTTGTGTCTGAGTGCGAACGCAATTCTTGGCTTCGATTGTTCAACTTTAACTACTCTCTTCACTTCTTTGATAGTCTTTTGTCGTAATGGCTGATTTGGGTAGGGTGAAATTCTGGCTGGGTGTGGGAGTGCACCGAATACTAGCAACATGGTGCGGAGTACTTCTGGTCCCATGGTGACATTTACTGCTTATACTGCCATACCCAGACACTCGTCGTTCGTTTCATAGTCCCTGGATAGGGTCTGCCTCAACTTGTTACAAGAACTTCTTATCGGAGTGTGGTATCGCTCTATGATACTGATCGTTCCCGGGTTTTCATTGGGCGCTTCGTCAACGGTTATCCCCGCTGCCCCCTCTTTGCCCATGAATTCCTTCTAAACGTACGCTGATCCTTTTTCAACCGATAGGAAGTCCGGTAGACCAATGTACGTATATGACCAAATCCTGGTGATACTTTTCCATATCTCTTTTGCAGATTTATTCTTCAAGAAACAAGCCGCAGTGAAATGACTGGCCTCGCACATAAGATATATTACTGGTTTGGAATCAAGAAACATCCTATCAAAGATGATCCTCTTGTTTAATTGGAGGTCCTCACTTCTGACAGTCAGATTGAATCTTCGTAGGAATGCTGCGTTCGCCTTACATATTTTCCAATCAGCTGAGATCTTCTTGATTTCCTTCAAAATGTTTTTATCCAATGGTCCCTCATTATCTCTTTCCAAGAGATTCCTGGTTGCTCTTGTCAATGGGTGGCCGAAACCACGATGGATCACACCGAGTTCCTTTCCGTATAGAGTGTGTACGCTATGGTGTTGGATGTCCAGCGGTATACAAAAAAGTAGTTTTTTAGGGTCAGGGGTTGTCTCAGTAAACCCTATTTTGAGCTAACTACCCTGGGGACTGCTCTCCAATCCGTTATCGATAAGGTCCCTATTTGATAGTATGGATAGTGCGTCTTCTTCAATGATTAAAAATGTCACATCAATTATAAGATTCAATATATCGAATGGAACGATGGTAGCCTAATCAATGACCTTACTCTTTTCGCCGATGCCCTTCAGCCCTCTCTTAGTTTTCTTGATTGGTATTATTATTACGAACTCCCGTCCATCCGCTTCGTATTATCCTTTATACGTCACTGATTTACGATTTGCGGCCGTATCGATCGTCACCACGTTAAAGGTTGTTGCGCTGTTCAACCTTGTCAAGTTGCTTCGTACAGTAAGGGCGTCATGCATGCTTCTTTCATAGGAGCTGCTGTGTATGAATTCATTTTTGGATAGATTCGCTTCCACAGTTAATTCATCTTCCTTCGTCATGTATGCTTTGTCAATCCCACCAAATCCAATTTCGTCATCTTTTGCCAGACGAATTTCAGGGATGGAGTCATCATCATCTTCTACATCATCTGTCACTAGGCTAACAATGAATGAAAAATCCTCAACTGTCAATAATGCCACAGGGTGCTTAGCCTTTAGTTTTTCAAGGGCTTCTGTAACCTCTTCCTTCTCGTTTCGGGTGCTTTCTCTGTTTTTTTGTCTACATACAAAGCATCCCTTCACGCCCCGCATCCAAGCGGTGTTTAAAGTGCTATATCGATCGTTTCTGCCTCCATCTCTTCGCTATGTAGATGAATTCTTTGTCCATTGTTTCTTTGTGGCTTGCCTTGCATCTTTTCCATACGACTTACCTAGTGAATGATTGACTTCTTCGTCAGCCTCTCCTTCTATGGTGCATGCTGTATTGGTTCCTGCAGATCTTTCTTTATTACTCAATTGTGTGGCAATCCTGTTTTTGACTTGATGACTTGTGGCTGGTAGTCTGTCCCATAATGATGATTTTATATATGGCATATCTATTGCAGTCAATAGCCAATCTCTCAAGAATCGATCGGGTGGTACTAATCACCAAGCTGGTGTTGGTAGGACTGCAACTTGCAGATAAAACTCCAAAACACAGTAACTTCTGACGCATCTTGTTGTTCCGTCATGGCTTCTGATAAGCTCATAGACTGTCACATTGTGAGTATACGGGCATTACGGTCATCGCTATTTTACCATAATCGTGACATTTTTATGGCATCATCATAGCTCGATTTCTGTCTAACATTACCCGCGTAACAGTTTAGGGCATCTCTTGTGAGAATAACTGGAACAGATTTCAATTTTTCATTCTCTGTGATTTCGCACATTATTGATGGGGTGTCAAATATGTTGATTACATCATTTAGTTCTTCGTCCCAGTTTCCAGAAAATATTGTCTTTCCAACAAATTCCCTCATTAGTCCACTCATCCCTAGCCTCTTCTTCTCCTCCTGGTATCGCTCATGATCATTTTTCTAGTACGATTCATCCCCTACTTTAGTTGTTCTCAATCCTCCTTTCTTATCTTTCACATCGTCATCAGAATCATCTTCGTCTGGCTGAACTCCATCTTTGTATCTCCTTAGTCTTGTCATTTACATTCAAGGCTTGCTCATCTAAGTCTGTTGGTTTTTCTGTAGTTTTTATTGAACCTCTATGGTCGAGATGTACGAATAGTCCCTTCAGTGACCTAACGTGTTGAGACTCTATTGAGTTTATTTATATCGTCTCGAGGTTGGTCGTTGTTCTCTTTTAGTTATCATTCATCCCAATCATGCTGATATTGGTTTCTTGATACAACAAATCGATGAGTTTCTGGGCCTTTTTCAAATGTCTACCTCTGTCTGTGAACACATCGTTTTCCGTAAAGTATGTCGTCCACTTCAATATTAGCATCCGATCACATAACTTTATGGGATGTCGCCGAAATGTGGAGATGAACTCAATCCCTAGTACCTCCCAAGATAGATTGAGTTCAGCGTACGTCTCTAACTTTTCGTATGCAGTTTCCTCGACCTTCTTGTGGAACTTTTCAATTTATTGTAGTGATTCATCGCCTCTCAGGTTCAGGATGGTAGTAATGATTTGGATAATGTGTGTAATCTGGTTCTGACCAATTGGTTGTTCTAGCTCCAGGTAGTTCGCCGCTGTTTGGAATCGTGTAAAGGTGATGATCCTGGGTCTCTTTGTGGGCTTTCTGGTGGGAAAATGTCTGTTGGTTCTGGTGGCGGGCTAGGTATGGGTGGTGGTATATGTGGGTGGTAACCTAGCTTAGTCTCAATCCTGGTGTGAATCATTTCAGTATTCCTGATCCTCTTGATCCTAATTCATTGTTTGTTCGTCCTCGTCCTCCTCTCTGTACTCCTCGTACTCTTTCTCAGAGTGGTTCAGTCATCCTCTTGCCGGCGTGAGTTTTGAACTGTCAAATCTGACGACTCCTTTATTTAACAAATCAAATTAAAAAGGAAAATTAAAGGAAAACAAAGTGAAAGTAAAATAAATGTAAAGATAACTGATTGTAAGCTTAATGTAGAGCAAGTCTCAGCGAATCTATAATTACGGATAAGTTATAGTTGAATCGATGATCCTGATACGATTAAGTATCTTTGCGGATCAGCCTAGTCTAGGCACTTCGTGTTCACGTCAACTCTTTTACGGTTGATAGTGATTGGATATCTCTATCCAACCGATTGCTTCGCTTCTCGAAGTAGTAGTTAATCTACTCGACTTCAAGTGTCAGGATTTATGTCTCTTTCCTGTTGAATAGTTAACTCTCGGTAAATTGGGGTCGCTGGAAACTGGGATCTGGGTTTTGCATAGTAATGTCTAACTGACACGATATAACATGTCGGCGAATTTATACTTCATTATAATTACACGGTCTGTGCTTCTTCATTTCCATCTATACTTCCTTTCTCTTCTATATTTCCGTCATCGTCAAGTAACTTACTTCTTACAGGTCCTTCAAAAAATTCATTTCCAATCTTTTCCACACTCTTCCAATCACTATAACATTCATGAATAATTCGACACTGTACGCCAATTTATTTACAAAACTATTCAGCTTGTAAGCTAATGAAATGGTCTCCCGGCCTTTTCTTTGTAACTAAATTATTGTGGTTTCACGTTCCATTTCTCTAAACTTTTGTTCTTCACCCCCGCTTCGCATTCCGGTACTTCAAGTTCATCTGGTTTCCATGCTTTTAAAATTTTTCTTCCTTTTCCAAACAACTGTTCAGTTGCAAGTTTTACATACTTCGAAAACATTTGATTAAATTCTTTCTGACGTCCACCACCACCATACTCTTTCACAATCAGAAGATTGACACAGCTGTTTATCCATATATCTACACTAGGTATACTCATTATAGTTCCTTCTACAATGTCCCCTTCCACGGTCTCACATATATATCCAATGAAATCATGACACAGTGCACGACCGATTTCATTCGTGAACAAATTCAATTTTTCCTCATCGTCCCCCTCCTCGTCACTTACACTTTCCCGCTGATTTCCCCTGTAAAGTAATTGGACATCACAAATATTCGTGGTCCGCCACCAACACATGTCCAGAACACCAAATCTATTCGTTTTCAACAGTCTCCTTTTGGCTGTAGCTATTTCCATTTCCCTTTTTTCCACTGCTCCGAGTTCTTTCAAATTGAATCGAGACAATAGTGAAACATAACCACGTATTTCAAAAAATATTACCTTTGCAGCTCTTTTCCTTCCGCTACAGACGTCAGATAGTAACTGTCTCAGACGTCCCTCTGACGTACCAACTTTACAAAACGCATCAATAACGGCATTTCTCGATTCTTCAGACCAATGTATTCGTATGCTTTCCCCTGTTGACAATTTCTTTCTTTGTAACGAACATAAAATATCTCTCTTCGAATTTATGGAGGGGACATATATATTTTTACCGCTACAAAGAAAAGTGCGTGGTGTTGGTACTATCATCTTGCCATCTAACACTACAATTCCATTCTCAGATGCAATTTCACCACGGTTCGTCCAGTTCCTTACATTGTCATCACAGCATGGGTCTGATTCACAGGTTTCTTCAGTTCCCCACTTTCTCTGGTCAACTGCCATTCCAATCCCTGAATATTTCAAAAGTACTTATTTTATTATCCGGTCAACATACATTCCACGATTCTTGTTGTTTTCCAACTTCTTTTCAAGAAGTTCCTGAATTAATAACTCTGAACTTTGTCCCATTCCTCCCATTTCAGTATTTTTACAATCAAGTATGATCAGTTCGCATTCAAGAGCCTTGATTGAAATCTCTTTACTAAACGTTTCTCGTCCTTTTTCATTCTCTGAAACCGTGTACTCCTGCATCATAACTGTTTTTAAGAATAATCTTGCATCAAACCCACGGTCACAAATTATCATAATAACTTCTTCGACATTCTTTCTCCCCACATGAATTTCCAGGATGCTTGGCGATACATCCAAATGATTTTTTCAACACTCCAGCTTTACTTTTTTCATTTCCTCTCCAAGTTCATTTGAGGCCAGGTCATATCCATTACTGTTATCACCACTGACAGTCGCTTGTTTCCGCCCGTATTTTCTGCAATTAGATAAATCCATTATGATACGAATTGTTTATGTTGCGTTTTCCTCATCGAAACAGCTCGGTCATAACAGAAGAAATTTAGTTCAGTTCTTCCCTATTCTACAAGCTCTGATTGGTTTAAAGTATAAGTATATGTCTCAAATTTTATTTCGTAAACATGTTAAACATTTTAGATGCACCTTCATACGCAAAGATGTTTCTATATTCAGTGTACTATGCTTACGGAAAACATTCCCATTACTTGCAGCCACACTAATTAGGATTTCTTCCAACAATTCTCATCGTCCGTGCCTACCTACGTGGCCACTGCCACATCACCGAACATTTTGCCGATACAGTTCACATTTTTAAATGTGTATTAAAATATATTTCGGAATTTGGTTTATATTTCTATTTCCTGTGCTGTGCCTTCTGATGTTTCATCGTTTTCTTTTTGGGGCATGTTTAAATACATTTATACTAAATAAAAATTTTAATTTTTTAACAATGACTATCGTACCAAATTGTCCCTTTCGTACCATTTTCTGATATTAAATTTTACATAAATTCTTGAATTTTGTGCGAATTTAAAGCAATTATCTTAACTTTTCTGAAACAGTCACATTCCAACTTTCTTCCCTCCGACACAGTTCATTCAACCATTTTTATGTACACCTTATCAACGAGCGATCATTGGCGCTGAAAAATGACGTTTCAGTCTTCTTCATCCGTACAGGTTCGTAACGATATCAATTTTCATATTCACATCACATTTTTGTGATCTTTCCATATACCATTTACTAACATAGTATCGATTTATATTATTATTTACGTGTTTTTCAGCTCATGAAAAAAGACATCATGTCTATGATACGGACATGTGACTATTTCGTAATGGTTTCAGTGGACTTTTGCTGTTGAGTTTGGCGTGTATCTTCTCTGTTTTATATGATATTCTGATTTCTCTGATTTCTTTTTATTTATCACAATGTTCAATATTACACTCTTTACGCCGCTTTTTTAACACATTTTATCTTTCATTTCATTTTCAAATTAATATCATATTGTATGATATTGTTATTATTATTAAAATTAAATATATCATGCATACCGTAATTAATATACATGTACTGCAATGTATATCGCACATATTCCATAAAACATTCCCATATACCATCATTGTATATCTATATATCACATATATACACCTGATGACGGCCACTACCCATCCACATTCCCATTCATCAAAGGAATGATTTATGGATTCACCATTCTCGTTTCCATCCAAAAACTGTATATACCAATGTAGTACCCCTACGCTTTTACATTGAAAGAACAAAAGAATAGGTTACTTTGACATTCATAAATAACTACATTTTTCGAAGAAGTTTATGAAGTTTTCATCCACTCTCTCATACAAAATGTGGACTCGTGAGCATAGATTACATACATTAATTTTTATAATTTTTTTAGAAAGCTTTTCAATGTTTTGCATGGCCCATCCATTTTTTACTACAAAATTTGTAGATTTTTATAAAGTAAACATACACTAAAATGTCCGTTGCTCGAAAGATTTTTGAATTACACATTCGTGGGATCTTCTGACACGTGAAAGGGGACCCGGGCTATTTCTTTCATTTATTTTCCACTGTCCGTAAGTGAATTTTTATGTCTCATACATTAAATTCTACATAATATTCCCAAAGTCTATGGCTCATTCATTTTTTCTTCAAATTGCGTAGATTTTTTTTGTAGTTACCATCCGTAACAATTTATCCCCTGTAGTCTAGTCTATGTACACTACACGGACCCCCATAATTCGCAAGGCCTAGTTTATGTTTACTCCACCCAAAAACTACGCCATTTGAAAGTAGGCATTCATTTACTGAAACATAGACGTAGATTTTTCCTTCAGTCAACCTCCGTAACCTTGCAAACACTGGAGTTTTCTATATATAACCTACACGGACCCCCAAAATTCGTATGGCCTAGTAGATGTCAAATTCACCCCAAAACTACGCCATTTAGATGTAAGCATTCAGTTCCAGAAACACAGACGAAATGATGGAAAGAGCTATCGCCAATCGTACACAAATAGAAAATATGCGCATAAAACTGGATAAGGAAATATTATTAATTGAAAAAAGGAGAGAAGACTAGGATGTTCAATGGCGTAAGAAAGAAGATGCAGTAATCTCCATAAATTTGAACCTGGAGGATAGACGTCTAAAACTTGAAGAAAGACAGCAGGAAATGGATAGGGAGGATAGGCGGGCTTCAATATTTGGAAGGAAACAAATGGCTGTAGCTTTCGGTGCCATTGGTAATGTGTAAGTAGACATAATATCCTCCAAGTGAATACCACCATACAGTATACACCTGTCAAAATATACACGTGTAACTGATAAAAAGGTTGAATCTAAGCTTCCGCCAACAAGGACATGCTATCCACATTATTCGCTAAATGGCGATCCTATTCCTTATATAAGATCGCCACCTGCACCATTCCCTTTATTATCCACTCCGTCCTCTTCACTTTCTTTACTACAATTACTGAACCAATTAGTTCTTGTTACCAGCATAGTTATTTATATCTATCCTTAAAGTTGACAAGTCGGTATTGATATTGACTCCCGCTCATCCTACTCGCTCCATTGCTACCTCACTCCCTGGCCTCGCCCTGCTACTTACTGCGTTCATCAACCCCCTTCCTTTCCACCATTGTCCAAAAATCGTGCGTACACCAATCACCCACTAACATCCACCTTTCTCCTTTCCCCACTGTATACACACCTCTCTTCCAAAACCTCGATACCTGCCTAATTTCCGATCACTACTGTAGTCTACTCCTAATTCTATACTTTCAGCCCGACTCTATTTTCCCCTGAAGTTGATTGTACAACTTCATAAACCACGTCAGTCTGCTCCCTTTGGATATCATTCGACACCTAAAACTTTGAAAACGTCTAAGCATTTAATTTCAAGTACCTCTTCAAATTTGGATGTGTGCATTCAAAACACTGCTGCGTTTGACCTCCATATTGGAGACAAACTTTTGAATTTTAATGTAACGCTGATCCCTTGTACATTAGTGAAATGGTGTCATCGATAGCAAGCGAGAAGGAGAAAGAGGCGGCCAGAAGTCAAATTGTAGAAGAATGGACACTAATGTCTCCTGAGACCTGGGGACCGAAAATTTTGAAGCCAACCACGTAGAGACTGTTCGAAAAAATTATGAGGCGAGCCAAAATATGCCCAAACAGACCCGCACCACGACCCTCAAATTGATCTTGGCGTCGGTGTATTGAGTGGCTTGAGGAACATGTGCCACCAATACACCCTAGCCAATAAATCAAACCTGCATCTACACCCGTTGACGTCACCCGACAATAACAGTGGATCCAGCCACGTCTAATTCCGCAAGTAAAGCGATGCCACGTCCAACGGACTTACAACTTACTGTAAATGGTATTGTTTCGAGTGATACTTTCAGCAATCCATTTTAAATTGAGCCATTTTAAAGCTTCAATGATCTTTCCTCTGTTTCCTCTGTCCATATGGGTGCTAACGACAACAGTATACCTCCAAGTGAACCCGGTGGCCCAAAACGTGGAGCAGGATATGGCGGTTTGATCAGCACAGAATCCTACCACAGTCATAACAAACAAACGAAACACAAGATTTGAAGACCAATTGGTCCCATATCAGATGCATACTGCGTATGATAAACACCTTTTTTTATAATAAAATTGAGTTCAAGGCACGTGATAAAAAGCTGACACGTCAGCAAATCGACCCCAAGGATATGAATTTGTTTTAGAAGATGGCTGTTGACACCGTCAATACACGAAATTTCGACTCGATGAACTTTAATTTATTTGCCAACAATCAGCCATACCCAGAAGAGGTCCGTACATTAAATCCGTTTTACCGTGAGGCATATGCTGTGACTGCAGCGAAACTGAAATGTGAATTCAGAGATGTGCTGCCATGTTTGTTTGTGAATATCTACGCTAGCCTCGAGAAATCTGGCAAGGGAGAGAAGGAAAATGCCGAACATGGAAGTCAGAATGATGATCATGATCATAATGACGAGGAATCAATTGAAGAAGCTAATATCTACTCGAGCAACATCTTTGATTTCTGCAAGGTTGATATTCCTCTTTTTTATTTGTTTCGCGTTGCGTTTCGTTGCGAAAAAGCATGATCTACTCAAATCTACTTTGGCAAACATGTCTGAGGATGCACATCAAGGTGGATCGTCTGAGATGAAACTCTACACTCCAAAAAAGAAGAGCAAAACTTGTGAAAATATGACGGATGGAATGAAAACTGCGTTTTCAACACCAATGCACATCGTGAAATAACCGGATACACAGGCCGCAAATAGATTCAAAAGACAGCAGATTGTATCTGAGACATACCGTAGTCTGCATGACGAATATTTGAGTCTCGAATAGAAGCAAAACAACAGTTCTCTTCCCCAATTTTTGCGGTCATTGAATCAAGTCCGTATCACTCGCCTTGAACATCAGCTGACAGCATTGGCGGAAAATGATACGATTGATATTCCATATTTTTTTCACTCACCAAGGTCCGTCCGAAGTGTGACATCCTCTCAGAACCCAGATCGTAAGGAATACAAAAATAAAAGGCAAAGATTATTCAATTACCACAAAATGTGCGAACAAGACCACAATCGTTTACAAACTGTTCCAATTCAGCTCTTCGTGACTCGTCTATTTTTGACCTTCATCTTGTACCGATTGCACAATTTTTCATCTACAGTCATGGCGAAGGTTTTCAGCATGTACACCATGTGCATTTACATCTGGTTCTGGTACTATTAGGTATGGGGCAACTTCAATCATTCCATTATCAATTCTGAAATTATCGTCCAGTTTTATAAGGGAGTCAATGCAATAGTTGTGCAATCTAATGAAACAACCAATCGCACCTGCACGTTTGTGTAACAACGTCTGTAGAGGGCGCCACAAAATACCCCATCTCCTGATTTTCTCAACAAATGTGCAGTCAACGTTAATCGCAGATTACTCTGTTCAAAATTGAAATCATCTTCACTGCCTGGGGTAATCGTTCAGCGAGTGGAAACAATTGGAATAATGGTTCAATGATCTTGTCGAGTCGCAGTTGTTGGCCGCGTTTCGTACTAATAAAAGCAGTCAGTTGTGAGTAGAAGGAGTGAACCATATATAGAACCAGATTATGCGTCGTTTTTCGTCACTCATCGCCATTAGCAGCATCGAAAAGTACTATTTTCGAGCACAAAAGAAGTGATTGGGGTCCTGCACCTCTCATCCAGGATTCTTTTTGTGATCATATATCCATCAATTGTGCCAATGGCGCCGTGGATTATATTTTGCCTCAATTTTCCAGCAAATTCACATTCCAGACCCTCTATATTAGTAGTATCAGTGATGAATAAATCTATGTATATTTTGAACCGTCCAATGATTGTACCGACGACTCTCCAGCCGCTTCTGTAGAACTCAGTGACGTTGAATTCAAAGTTGTTTTGAATTTCATATACTGACCCACCCGTCAAGTACCGTAACTTTATAGTAAGGCGAGCCTCTTGGCAGACACAAGAACTGGAAGAATTTATTGCGTTTATTTTGCACTTCGTTTTTATTTCGGTTTCGATATTACTCAATAGAATACGGAATGATCCAATATGTAGTCGGTAAATCCGCCTGAACATGCGGGGACCGACTCGGTATACATGTTTCCGCCGTTCTTGCCGTTCTGGCTTCAGTTTCGGACCACTTGATGCACATTCTTCGACGGCCATTGCCACAGCGACCATTCTACGACGGTCGTCGCAGGCAGCAGCAACTTTTCTTTAATAGTCGTCGTCATCATCATCATACATGTCGTCGAATGACATTCAATTTGCAATTTTCCGTTCGGCTGGTGATGATTTCTATCGTATGAGATGTTATGATGATGAGGGTGTGCATGGCACAGTATCAAGTTTCGTTGTTAATGAAATTTTAAAATGGTGCAAATTTGGGACTGCCAGAAATGTACCGTATTTGTGTGAGAACCTGCGTTGGTAATGGGCCTTATTTTCCTTTCTTATATTTTCATTACGTTTTCCACCTCGGACCACATTTTTTTAATGAATTTCGTTCTGCCAACATTCACTAATTTGTATATAATATTTCCTGGGACACACAACACTATGTGTATTTAATGAAATGTAGTCTAATGAATAGAATATCCTTGAACTGTATTATGTTATTAATACATAATTAGCGTAACAACGTTTGAAATAGGGTAGGTGACAGTGAATGCTTTTTATCGTTATATCTTTCAAGTCCAAGAGTGTTACAGTAGCTCAAAATTATTCAGAGTTGATACGACGTTATCAATACTAAATGGAAGATCTATAATAATATTCGATGAACCGACGCTTGTGCGATAACTGTCGAATACTCAGATTTTATTCATGAATTAGTTTTGTAGCAAGAGAGACTCAGGATGTAGATAGAAGCTTTTTTGGGGAAACTTGCTTGTCGAGTCAAGAAATGACCCGATGGATTTTATTTTATGATTATATAGACTATTAACAATGATGCAATGTGAGAAACAACAAATTCTAACACCAGAACATAATGCAGAAAACTGACCCTATGCATTATTATAATATTAATAATAAGCATTGTATTAATAATGCCAAGAATCTAGAAAACTATAGAGCAAAATACAAAGATAAAATATAATTCCCAGAAAAGGACAGCTAACAGTCAGTAATAAAATAGGATAGCTCAGGAAACGTGATACTGTAAATTATGTCAGTGGGAATTGTAATATCATTACCAATAATCTAATTTAATCATACACGTTGTATTACAGTGCTATGATTTATGTGAATCGATATAATATTACGAGTTATCCAAAAATCTGTAAAACATCTAGTGTCACAGTATGCATAATTATTGTTACGAATAGTACCTACTAACTATAGCATTGTTGAGTAACAAAATTAATTTAATATCTACTCCTCTTTTTCTTATATAATTTATATTTTCTACCACTCTTTAGGTTGACCAAGTGACTTGTTGCTTGATGCTGATTCATGGTTCTCAAATTCGAAAGTTAGATTAATAGTGACCTGAAGCAGTTGTAGTGCATCAGTGAGGTGGCTGTTTGATTTTGTAGCTTGGTCAGCCAAGTTTAGAGAGCCAGAAATCCAAATTATTCCATCCACATTACGAGATTCGAACTCGAATCTTATTACGTTAACGTTAGGTATGATAGACTTGTAAATTGAATCACGTTTAGTAGACAGTGAGGTGAATAAATCTTTACTATCTAGCACAATATAGAATGTGACATTTTTCTTACAGATGGCAGGTAGGGTTTGTTTTAACATTTTTCCTTGA
>JAULBU010022255.1:0-18875 GCA_032358235.1 Odonthalia washingtoniensis
CAATCAGCTCTGTTCTCAGCTCAGTTGTTGGAAAACATATATCCCATCCTTCATCTTTCAATTCATCTTCCACAATACTTTTCAAAATGTGGAAATAACAAGCAGAAGGAGCCGAGTAGTACATTTTTCTATTTCAGAGTACGGAGGTGGGATGGGGAGTCATACCCTTCCCATAAGCGTTACTAACACACATCGTCTCAACAAACTCTACACGTCCTTCCCACAATCGTTCTTGGGTAATTTGAAAATATTTCAGTTCAGAAGATTCCCTTCTTGTCCATGATAATAAACTTTTGTCGACCATCAGTGCAACTCCGAGCAAATTTCTGGGTATAGAATTTCTGAGATTTTCCGTCCGGGTCCTTTCCTTTCTATGTGCCAACTTCCCCATGAGTTCTTCGTTCAGTTTTAAATAGCATTGTTTTCATTTCGCAGCTTCACATTTTCGGCTTCAAGCATATTGTTTTTCGTTGCCAGGGATTTCTTCTCAATGTCTTATTGTAATATATTTTCTTCACCGACTTTTACTTCTATCCTACTTCTATTCAGTTTTACCACAATATTATGCATTGATATTCATACATATAATGATATAGAAATAGGTATATAATGATATACCATATCGTTATATGCAAATATATATATATAAACGAAAAGCATATCAATGCATAATTTAATATATGTATATATATCTCCTATATATATATCTCCTTTGTATAGCATATACACTGTACTAGAAATTTTCCATATTGCACCTATTCCCAGTTTCAAACCTAGATTACATCCACAAAATCTTCGATTTGCGCAAATTCCTATGCAGTTTAACTACCCGTCTCTACACAATTTGCAGATTTTGGGCAAGTTTTCATAGAACGTTCTGCACTTCTTGCAGATAACGTTTCAGTTCACATTCGAAAAAATACAGTTTATGAATGCACAAGTCACTGAAAAAATTCACGTAACTACTGTATCCGGAGATTCCTGATTGACAAATCATTCACTGTTCTACATAAAATGTTGGCCCATTTTGTAGTACACATACAGGTTACTACATACTTTGAATAAATTGTCTAATGGTGTACTGCACAATTTATCATGTTACGTATGATTTATATGATGGTGTACTGCACGTTCGTTCATTTTTTGAAGATAATTTTTATGTTAAACTACACTGTACTGCAAGTAAAGGAACCGTGCAGTGTAGAAAACATACTGTAGACTGCACGTACTGCAGTATACAAACCACGTAAACTACGGCATCATAAACAATAAACAGATTCTGGCCCATGCTACATTAACGATACTGAGAATTCAGTAGTTTATTTTCGAGTTGAAGTGCCTTTTCTTCCGTACACCGCAGTTTTAGGTCCTAGTTTCCCCCATTCATTACATACGAATTTCAATTGAATATTGAATGTTTCCATGCATTCCGAAACTGCGGTGAATGGAAGGCAACGTTCTTTTCCGAAGACACTGACGGAGACCGTGGGACCGTGAATGGTGTCGTACTCACTGCTAATCTTAACTAGCGATCGTATTACGAGTGCCACGAATAACGCTTGCATCACGCCAGCGTGTCTGATACGGTACTCGTAATTTGTATCAAGCCTGAGAGTTTCTCTCAGCGAGCACAGGTTTTACATGGTTATCTGACCTGTTCTGTTCTGTCTCGGTTTACATTTAATGGGTTTTTTTTGTTTATTACGATGATTTTATCGTCTTTATTGTTTTTCTCCCGGCCGTGGTTGTCGGGCAAATGTATAGCATTTGCGAATTTGGCTGGAGCCATACGTTCTATGTGAATAATTACACGTGTCGATTTCTCTGGGAAACTAATCCTCTTGATTAAACTAAACGGTATTTAACTTCGTTTTTACCTGTGTATAATGTACTGTACTGTCCCATCATATGGTGTTTCCTTTCTTACTTGCTTTCACCCTGTGATGATTCCATTCTTACTTTTTACTAACAGTTTTATGTGATATCATCGTATTATTATACAATGATAACATAATAACATATCATTGTTATATAGTATTGCGTTGTTGTATGCCGTAGATTTCTTCTTCTATATTACTTTTATTTATATGATATGATATTATGATTATATCCTGTGGCTTTGATTTCACATCGATGTTCGAAGTGTCATTTAGATTCACAGGTGGGGGATTGTGCACACCACAGTCAGTATCATTTTCAAATTCCCATCGTCCCCAGTTTCCCTGACCATTTGTGCTGTCCTCTTTTAGATTGTCCTGTTTCTCATCCGTTTTCTCATCGTTTTCTGATTCGTTTTCACTTCCAATTTACCGAAGACTGTTATCATAAGCCAAAGAAATTGTATTGCATAATTCGTAGTCTGTCAGTATTACAGAAATTGATACAACAAGCAATGGTTTCCATTGAACATTGCACCGCCATGTTGAAGATTGCGATGTCCCATGAATAAGGAATTTGAAGTTATTTCTGTTGTTTCCGTTATCAATTCTTCTGCAACTTGAGACCTACTTTTTCTATCGTATTGAGCGAACAGATGATAACTCGGACATAAATTCAGAATACAGCCCTCCTTCCCAGTGACCATGGTGGATAAACCATTATTTTCCCTTCTATTACCAAAAAGCCAATTCTCTTATAACTAACACATCCTCAATGTTCAAAAAGTTTTAAGATCGATTGTGGAGTGGTGAAAAGAAACGTCTCAACTTGTGAATAACATCACTGTGGGCTATGTCCTTACCAAATTGTTCATTTGTTGAACAATCACACAGCCCAGGAAGTAGACTAGTCTTATATATGTAATATTCATCCGCACTTTTCTCTCCAAACGTATTTTTGGGATACCCTATTGGATGCGCACCTGGGAGATCATCTATAAATTTACCATGTTCGAATACACTTTTCTCTTCTTGCTTCTTTTTTCCTTTCGAGTTCAGTTTCTTCGTCTTTCTTGATTTCATATTCTTTCCGTGTTCATTACTTGACAACTCCTTCAACTTTGAACCTTCATTATTCTTTTCTGTCTTCCTTTTAAATTTTTCTGGTGATTCATAACTGGTATCAGCGCTGCTTGTTCCATCTTCACTGCCCTTTTCGCTCTCCTCATCTTCATAGTCTCTGATCAAGATAGGTCTATTTTCCACATTTGTAAGTTCTCTTTCTTTTACCCTTGTTCTTGCTGTTGGCTGTGAGACTGTTGCATCCATCCCCAATTTTCCACTCACTGACTTTTCAGACTGTTCCTTTACCAGTTTGTAACCCTTTCGCAGTTACAATAAAGCGGAATCAATTCCTTTTTCATTTATATTTTCTTTCCCTAGCAGCTTCTTAATATTCTTAGTACTATAGCTAAACAGTTTCATCTGGGTTATGAAAAGACGTCCAATTTTCATTTGTGCTCCCTTCATATGTTCCACTTCCATATCCATGAATTGATCCAAAGACATGATATCAGTCATGATGTCTTTCAATATGTCGCCGAGACCATCGAGGAAGGTGACGAATGATTTGTAAAAATATGAAGCATTAAATGAAATCGTCCTGTCTGAATTACTTTTATATTCATTTCCAGATGATATCTCATACGTCATGTAAACCATTTCAGTCCCCACTAATGTAGCATCATCAACATGAGCAAGGCACAATGCACCATTCGTCGCGCCGCCCCGACTTTCAGCAAACGGCTTGAAAATGTGCAGTAGTATACTAGGATCTTTAGTGAAGAACTTAGACACTCGAGCATTAAGTTCATAGTGAGCGCAACTTTTACTTCGAAGAAAATCCGTTGTCATTAGATCAGCAACTATATCGGCAATTCTTACATTTCTGAATGGCACTTTGTACTGTGATTGGAAACTTATAGAGTACTTGGTAAGGCATTGACCAGTTTTCGCAAGAGCAGCATCTCTTCTCACAATTACTCATGTATCGATGCTAGTTAGGCTTTGTTCCATTACTTCCCATGAGTTTATTTGTATTCCGTATTTTCGGAGTACTGCACAGACGCAAAACGGTTTGCGTTACCAGTCGTTCTGGGGGCTTTCATCTGCAGCGAGTTCACTCACACAGGATTCACAATGTCTGTCAGCAACCATATCCATTGTGAAACCATATTTGAGAGGCTTTTTGCCGTTCGTCACTTCGATAAAATCATAAAAACTTATCAGATCTTAGTTTCTGGACTGGGTTTTAGTGCTGTCAACCTTTTTTTCCATACTTGAATCCTTTTTCTATATTGAATCGTTTTTCTATATGGATTCCATGAGCTTACTTCGATGATCAGTGTCAACTTCGCGCAGTGTACTGTCCACATCTGTTACTTGAAATATTGTTGCCCATATGTCCACATCTTCATATTATCCTTCATTGAAGTCACGAACCTCTATTTTCATACCAGTGCCTGTATTCCTTTCTTCTCCATGGTGTAGATTTCCATTTATTCTGTGTGATGTTGTGGATGCATTATTTGTTCATTCATAGGCGTACGTCGCCAAAATATTTGACTTTCGGATTTGATATCCATTATTCACCATATCTCCTAATTGTCTAGGGCTGTAAACTTAGAAACATCCTGTAATTTATATTCAATTCCCCTCTCATGGGACACAATTCGTACAGCGATTATAACGACTTGGTCCACGGTTTCAGTTGTGATGATAGGGTACCATTGATTTTATCTTGTAGTCCATCCTGCGCCACAGCTCCTTCCGCTGAGTGTTTTCATACCAGACATTAAGTGTTCACCATTGCATTTTCCGTACAAAATGAGAGACCACCTCCTTTCAAACCCCGTTCCTCAGCTGTCATATTCCATTTTTTCGAATCTCATGCCTTCTCGAAACAGTCATTGTCAAATTCCACCTTTTCCTACGCTCTCACAATAGAGGACTCCTGTGCAGTGCTGGTCATAGTTCTCGTCTGAATTTTATTTATCTGTGTGGTTATTACTGACGTTCCAGGTTTATTTTAGTATATGTTATTGTTGTATATTTTATGCAGATAGTACTAGTTCTAATTCGTATATGATACTCCGAGTATAACTAGTCGTTATGTAGAAAAGTGCCTGCTGAAATATTTCATTTTTAATAGCTGTGGTTGAAATTGCTGACAATGAGACGTCTTATTCTTCTGATTGAACGGTATTATATATAAAATGACTCTGTGAATGCTAATGGCTGTTACGATAAATTGTAGATACTATCTACAATTTACAGGAACAGCCACTAGTAGTGACTGAAGTCGTGATGGTGGTTAATGATATACTAAACAATGGGAATGAACTGCTGTGATTTTGTAGTAATATGTTTTTCGTTCAATAGGCCTACTACTCAACAATAAACATATTTCTACAGCCTCAGGGGACGCAATATAAATTCCAAGTAGAACACGACACGTCGAAAATTCGTTACCACATGAGCAAATACTGTGTGACAAGCGCTATATGTAACTCAAACCTTGGCGGTCTGCCACTAATAATTGCCTAAAAGAACCCAAACATGTATTTTAGGTGGCGCTGAGATGCCTGGTGCGTGAGTGCGCAAAATAGCGGTCTACAAACCTGGAGAGAGTAAAATGAAAGTGATGAAAGACGTCGATTGGCTGAAATGTAGGCAAAAGTGTAGTCGAGACATGTAGTACCCCAGGCAGCATGTATTGGGGGTACCGGATGCATTAGGGGGTTAGAAGAGCAGGTGGAATTCTCGGTGCTTCAGTGGATTGTGACACCGTCGTGGAGGCAAGGGCGGATGTTCAGACTATCCCGTGCTTCAAAATAACCAGTGGTGCCTTTTTGATGGAGCACAAGTAGGGCGTACTGGAGGACCGTCTTCCATGCGTTCATTCGTGGATGCTTTTGGACCTTCGTTCGGGATTTTTAGTGGGCATTGAGTAGAAGGATTTGGATCGACGTATCATCAGATAAAAGATTCCCGTCCGTTCGTTCCCAGTTGGCCCCTACCAGACGGTATTTATTGTCTAAAAACTGGTGCTGTACACCGACCTGTAGACCCGAGTCCTCAGGTGTGTAAGCACGACAGGTTGTAGTGGGGAGAAAAGGAGAAATCACATGTCAGAAAGGGAGAAAATAGAGAGGAAAATGACAACCGTAAACGGAGAAACGGAGTTAAAATGACACAATTAGTGTGGTTAGCCTTCAGTACCGGTTTCTGGCGTGGAACTGCAGGAGGGAGAAGCGAAGGACTACCGATTTGTCAGACAACCTTATGATCAGTTAGAAACCGTTTCGTAGTAGTCAAAGCGTCTCTGAAGGTCGCTGCTAACATGCGTCGTACAGTAGGTCTGCCCAATCAACGGCCAGTATTATTACAGATGTAATCAACATACAAAGACGTAACAAGGACCTTGGCGGGCTGGTATTACCAATTGTCAATTAATCGGGATTAATAGCATCACTGATGCTGGGATCATTCGACTGAGTGAATTGGTCGAAGAAAAAGATGAATACGGAGTAGGTAGCGTGAGATTTTCCACCCAGTGGCGGAAGAGGGCCTTGGTGTCGGTATGGTCGGATAAGTGTAAAATCTTCTCCATCGGCATCCTAACCTGGTATGCCGCTGTGAAACCTCGCTTTGCCAAAAACCGACCCGTAGGCTTCATCCCCAAAGGGGGTAGAAACGTACCCCTTTTAAGTCTACGTTTGACCATATCTTTGAAGGTGGCAAACAAGGTTCCTTTAGCTGTCTGATCCGGTCTAAACATCATAGCCGGTGAAATGAAGTTGCGAGCTGCAGCGGTAGACTAAACGTATCATCAGGTTGCGCAATAGACTATCCGGTACCTGCATTGGAATATCCAAAGCGAACCGGTTCACCATCCCCTACTTGTGCCCCTTGAACGAGCAAATCTGGATCTGAATCGAGGATTGGGACAGTATTAAAATTTTCAAATTACAGCATTTTTGTTGGCTAAGGCAATTAATTATTTCGGTACATAACTTTTAGATAAATGCCTGGATCAATTAATTTATAATCATTTCAGCCAACAATGTAAAATGATTTTATGAAATGTTGGACGTAGTGCTTGGAAATACATACACGTCGATCCTGAATTATATTTTCAACCGTGGTTTTTCAGCTAGTCTAGTATGTCTATTTCTGACGATATGCCGTAGTTAGCCATTGGCTTATCACGGCATATCGACAAGCTGGCAGCTTGTCTCAGATGTCTATTGCCGTCTTGTACTGTCTGTAGTATCGTCACATGTTTTGTGCAGTCAGGGTTCGTGATGGTAACATTGGATCTGCGAACAATTATTGACGTTAAGGTGAAGACTCAATTTTATTGGGCAATGGGATTTCTGCTTCGAAGATGACCAGTGTAAAAACAAACCCCATTTACAATCGGCAGAAATGCCGTGCCGGTAGTCGTATAATATCTGCCGGTGGCCAAACGATATCGGTGTAAAGAACGCACTGTAATTTGTGCCACGTATAAAATCAATGTAGAAACACGCACACTCACCGTTCAGAACAGTTGGACCACTGGTCAGATCTACGGTCCACAGACTAACTGATCGGTAGTTCGAATCCTACCGGATGCAGGACCGGTATCGCGTCTGTATCTTCGAAAAAAAATATTGCCGAAAAAAAATTGAAAAAAAATTGAAACGCCAAAATGTAATTTTTTCTGTTCCAATTTATTTTGACAGCGATCAATACCTCACAATAGATTATAACTATCTCTAAATAGCCTGAAAGCGAAATAAAGTGACTGTAAATATTTTTTCGGTTTTCTAATTTTTCCAATTTATTATCTAAATTTTTTGAAAATGGAAAAAATTTTTCTATGAAACCTCGCGCTGTCGATGAGTTTACAAAATACTAGTTCAAAAAGTTGTACTAAATTTCCAAATAGTATGTTGGAGCAAATTTTTCTGTTTCAATTTACTTTGTAACAGGCCAATTCTATGCAATATGGTATAGACATCCCAGAAGACCAGGAAGGAGAAACACTGCCAACTTGAACTTGGCAGGATTTATCCTTCCAGCTCTTTTAAAAGTATGACTGTAAACAATTTTGTTTTTCCTATTTTTCCAATTTGTTTTCGGAGCATACTGAAAAGGCATCAAGTTTAATTTAAAAGCTGGCGCCGTCGAATTTTGAAAATGCATTATTTTTTATTTAAAAGTTGGCGCCGTCGACGAGAAAAAAAACTAATTTTGTATTTAAGAGGTACGCATACCAGATACGTAATAGAATGTTCAATATTGTGATAAGTTCAAATTTAAACGTTCTAGTAAGAATAATTTCCTTCTATTTTCGAGCCAATAGTGATGGATAAACCGTTCAGGTGTGATTTTCCGTCATGTGATTATAGAGGTAAAAGTCTTCACGCGTTGTCATGTCACAACTCTCTTGAACACCCCCGTCGTCTCTATCCGAACATTTCTCCAAGATCCGGGAAAATGTGAAGGAGATGTATGGGTATCCCTAATAGTATCATTGGCCTTACTGGTGCTACTAGAATAGCAGTGGACAGAGTAACTACCAGTCAACTTCAAGAATTCCTAGAATTTGAAACAAATACATGTGAATGTGATACTTTCGGAAGTAAGCTACCTGTAGAAATGTTGGTGGATGCTACTGACCATGAGGTGGAATACAAATTCACTCCCAATGAGTCAGATGCAGCCATAGATGATTCATGTACAGCATTCATGAAAGTTTGGATGGGCTCCAATGAAAGGATTTATAATGAATTTATGTCTGATTTAAAATGCAATTCAAATTTTATTGGTCCTTTTTTTAAAACCATTCATTGTGTAGAGGACTTCATGAGACATAGACCGGATTTGTTTTCAAATGATCTTGAAAGGGATGCTTCAAACCATCTAAAATACAGACAAAAGAGGGTGTCGGTTTTGAAGTATATTCACGTGATCCAGTGGAAACTTTTAAACGGCGGATACTTTCAACTAACTATAGGGATAAAAGTAATGTTAGGAGTCATCCCATGAAATCGGATCTAGGAAAGGCTGCCGAAGTGGTGAGAGATGCAATTAAGGAGAGCAAGGATGTAAATGTTTATTGGCGAAGGAATGAAAACACGGAGAAGAATCATTTGTTGCACTTTTACAATTGTACAGCGATAAGTCAGTGACATCTTTGAATGCGTCACATTTCAGGATTTATCCCATTTATTTGAACCTTTTAAATTTCAAGGAATATGCGTGGCGAAATCAAATTGTTGAAAAGAAAACTGTTTTTGCATATCTTCCTGTTAGATATTATAATTATGATGAGGACTAAGTGGCCAACTATGTAAAATTTGGTAAGTAATATACATCAGGTAAATCAATCAAACGTGTAGATATGTTGAAAGCCCTTCTTGAGAACGTCAAATTCTCTTTACGTTCTATTACTAACATATCTGTAGAGGGTTTAGTTTGTGATACAAAAGATATATTTATCTTAAGAGCCGACATTTTTATTTCTTCTTACATCGCTGATCTACCAGAAGCAGAAGATATGGCCAGTGTCAAGCGAAACGATACACCGTTATCCCCTTGTCATCGCTGTGATGTTCGACAAAACGAACTTCGCTCATGCGCTACTACGTGTGAACGGACTATATGAAGAACCAATAAAATGCTGCGTAGTCTACATCTCGGTGAAACAGCTGTTTTGGATTAATTTCATTTCCTTTCTATAATAGCAATTCTACCCGTTCTCTCCACTTTTCCGTTGATTGGTATCCATCCGGCCATTTACTTAAATTCAATTTTCACATTTGTGCCAATGCATATTTTGTCACTTGGCGTTTCCAGAATGATCAAAGAAATAGCCAGTATCATGTTAAAGGACGAAAAAATATTTTCTACTTCAATTAGAAATGCAAATGGTGACAACAGGTCATTTAAGACAATCCGTAAGTTAATACTGCGGCTTCTTAACGGTTTCCTTTCTAATTTTGAGAAACTTTCTATTGGGTATGACCTACATGTGGACCTCTCCAGGGGAATCATCAATGAAAATCTGTTAGGGCTTTTTACTGACAATGGCATCCTAGGTATGTTAGAAGCATCCGCTTCGACAGAATTGATGAAGTTTCTCCTTTTCTTGGTGCAATAATTGACCGGTGTTGTGGGAAACGACAAAAGCGCCCGTGACAACTTTATTCACTTCCTATGTTAATCTTCTGAAAGATATAAACTGTCGTGGAGGCACGCCTGGGTGGACAAATGAAGATTTGAGAACGCTAGATAGAAGTATACAAGATTTTAAAACTATTGGTAAGAGTGCATTTGAACGTTACCAAATCTCTGGCATGGGTACATCAAAGTGGCACCTATTAGATCATTTATGCTCTGACTTGAGAAGGACAGGTGGGATTTGTTACATGAGTGGTGGTTTGTATGAGATGACATACAAATGGGTGAAGGCTGACTATGAAAAAACGTCAAAAAGAACTGGTAGTGCGATGTATGAAACAATGAGAAAACAAGATGAACGAGCTTTACAATTTTCAAATGTGTGCAATAAACCTATGGGTATAAATTCCAAACGAGAAGCAAATAATGTAAATATTAACCCGAATCCAAGTAGAGTAAATGCCATTCGAGGGGATGGTGCTTTCTTATTTAAAAGTAGGATTTACATAACTTTGTATGATTGAGAGACATTGTACTGCGAAATGTATCAGAAACAGAATGTACTGACCAGAATAAATACATTAAAAACATACCTGATCGATTTGGGGGATGGTTTGGAAAAATAAGGAGTGCTAATTCTAATCAATCTTCATCTAGAACGGTTGGGTGAGAAAGGAAATAGTTTATCAGAATCCAGGAACTTCAAAATGGTTCTTCCATGTTCTGCATTCGTATCTGAATACAATGTTTCATTTCTGAATGAGATGGATAGTGGTTCGAATGAATTTTTCATTCCAAAATCAACATTACGAATATATCAAAGAGTGGTTGCGAAGAAGAAGTTTTACCGGTCAAGAGATCCTCGTCTGGTCTTAGTAATGATTGAGGCTGAAGTTTATGATTATATACCTGTTCCAGATGGATATATGAGAATATGGTTTGCAAAAGTGTTGGCTTTTATACGTATTAGGAGTGATGGATCAAGTAAACATCACCAAAAAAATGACTCTGATGATTCTGGGAGACCAATGGATGATGAAATATGCTTCATACAGTTTTTCGAAGTGGTACCTTCAAAAAATATACATGTTGACGAAGTAGATGCAGTGCTGAACTGTATAAGGCTGCAGTGGCAAAGAACAAAAGGAGAACCAGGACAAATGCGTCCCAAAAAGGTTCTTTGTCTTGTATCCATAGACGCTATTAGAGTAAAGGTAACTTAGCTCCCGCAGATACGGAAATGAATGTCATTTCAAAAAAAGTGAAGAGAAAGGTTGAATATAATAATGAGCTGAGAAGACTTGAGACTTTGTGAGCAGTATATATTTTCTATGTCAAGTAATTGTATAAACCACGTGGTTAATTGTATGAAAATAAACAAGAGGATGGCATGATTCAGTAAAAGTATAGTTATTTGGATTCTTCAATCTGATTTACCACGACATTTGATGAAGAAATACTCTTTTCTATTACTTTGTCTTCGAACTATTCGTCGATTCACATGATCATATTCTCCATCACTTCTGTCCATTGTTCGTTTCTTTTTAAATTCTCCCTCTTTTTCACCACTTTTTCTAAGTTCACGTCCTTTCACTTTCTTCTTTCCTCTGAAACTACCATTCGTTTCATCCCTATTCCTTTCATCCGATGTGTCTAAATCTTGTTCAAAAATCTCATTCAATTATAGTTCGGTCGACGTTGTAGTTACTTTTCGTCTTCTGTCTATGTTTTTTCTTTCTCATCAGCACCAGATGATGAATCAATCATTACGTCCAAATAATCATCTACATCTTTATGTACTTCTTTTTCCTCATATTCGGAAGGAATAGAAGTTGAAATGGTTTAAATAGAGGAAATAACAATAAGAAAACTCTGGCTAGATGCAGATTACCCAGATTACTTAGATGTAGATTACGGAATGTTTCACAGTCCAGTGCAGTGATAGAGGATTGTTGAAACAGCCGTGTAGTTGATAAGATCCTATAACCAGGTAGAATAATAATACGCAACGGTTTAAATTCAGAAAGTAAACCGAAAGAAGTCTGGCGATTGATATGAAGTGAGATGTGGACTGAGATTCCGGTCACTTAATAGAAGATAAAGCCGTTCAGATTCCTGAATCCTTCATTTTCAAATGGCAAAGAAGATAACAGCCTGTTCCGACTCAGAAGTATGGAATAGCCATTCAGTTTGAAAGGAGTCTGTAGTATTGATCAGAGAGATTGTATCGCCACAATAAGTGAGTTCCGTTTTTGTCATTTTACCTCTTATTATTGTCTGAGACGGTAGTAACAACATGGTAAATGACCTCAGTCAGTTTTAGTAACATGTGTAGTTTACCTCTTATATTTTCTGAAACTTAACGCAGTAAACACTATGATAGATAACCTCGGTTTTATTTACAAATGTAGTCCACTTGTAAGATTAAATAACATCAGATGTAATGAAAGATTCTTACATTTAATTTACAGCGATGAAAAGTTAAGAATTTCTTTTACAAGTTCATGACGATTCATTATATTTGCGAGCCTTTTCGACAAAACTCGTAGTCTCATTGCTACCCCTTTTTTCATTCTCGTGCCTTTTTGTGTATCAGGAGCAAGCCAAATTCAAAGTCCATTTCAATCATCAATGCACTATCTATCGCAACAAATATCACTATCAAAACCATCATCACCACCATCATCATAATTGTCAACTGTATGTTTACGTTGGGAGATCGCAGCAGTGCGGGTTGTGATGACGTGATAGCTTGTCCGTCCAACAATGCAGTAATGAAGGTGGATAACGTGTTGAAACATAAAGACCATGATCCACGCATAATCGATGAAGGTTGTTAAACATTGCCAGTACTAGCGGTTATCAGTAGCTAAGATTAACAATTGACTGAATTTCCACGCATGAGCCGCAAAAGACATCGATATGTTGAATCTGTTCAAATTTGAGAAATTTTTGGACTGCAAGGAGGTCAATCGTTAGTTACAACTTTTTGATATGTCTGCTATTATGGTCAAGGTTCTAGAACCTCATCGCTGGAACCTTTCCATCCCATTCTGCTCCCCACCCCCAACATGCTGGCATCCGTGAAGAGAGCGTTGTTGACGAAGGCGTTGCTGTAAAGGCCACATTGTTCAACCAATTAACCAGTCGTTTTATAGATCTAAACACTACTTTAAATCTCTCCTAACGCTGTGGAGAACTTGAAGTGGTCCCCAACTTGCCTGATGGCGTTGATTGGAGCCTATTGCTGTCAAAAAGAGATAATATGAGGGTTCTAGAACAAATGACACATCCCATTGAAACGACGCAGATAAATAAAAAGAAGCATCAACATCAACACGTAACACGTGGCGGAGACTTATAATTGAGCTTCAAAGTTACATTATTATAATGCTACTGTGATGGATGTAATGATGATGGTTGATTGCAGAAGCATTGCGGAGACATATAATTGAGCTTCAAAGTTACATTATTTAATTCTGCGGTGATGGATGCGGTGATGATGGTTTATTGCGGAAGAATTTTGCGAACTTATAATTGAGCTTCAAACTTTTACCGACTGGACTTATTAGCCTTTAATACTAACCAGATTTTCGATCAATTACCATCATCAGCGCCATAATTATGATGATATTGAATTATAATGATACTATTATTATCTCGTACGACGTGGTTGGTTGATGACGAAGTGACACATCCCATGGAAACGACACAGACAAATAATAAAAGCATCAACATCAACACGTGGCGGATAATTATAATTGAGATTCAAAGTTACATTATTATAATGCTATGGTGATGGATGTGGTGATGATGGTTGATCGCAGAAGAATTGTGGAGTATATCGATAACGAATAACGGTTAAATAGGGAAAAAAGATAGATGATACCAGTATGACATAACTGATTCTCCATGCAGAATCAGCACTCTTTTCTTTTCAATTCCATTTCGAAACGTGCAAACTGATGACACGTACCCTCTCATACTGTAAATAATGTAATGCAAGGCCGTTTTCATTACAGTAACTTTACATCGCTATTTTTCCATTCACTTTCCAGAGAACAAATTGCTGTACATTAAAATATTTTTCGTATGCAATTATCGAGATAACAAATTTTCTTCCAAACATGCTTGAATCACTTCAATGTACATTGCATTCCATTACTATAATATTGGAGTCAAACTGAACAATTTCAATATGCTTTTGTCCAAAATAAATTGAAAAGATTCCGAATTTTCGTAATTGATGGTCTGACCATCAACTTAAAGTTGGCTCCTCATCAACATTTATTGAGCATTTTGGCACAATCTGTTGGTTTTATCCAATATGTTTCCAAAAAAATAAAATGAAATTACATATTTTGGATAGTTTATCTAATTACATTTGTAATCGCAGCAAAAAAAAGTGCATTACTATCCAAAATAATGGAAAGTCATTCTAAGAATAATGACATTACCAACAATATGTTTTGGAAAATGGACTCAGTATATTTAAATTTGTTTCAATTTTTTCAATATTTTGGAGAATATTTTTCTAAATACCATTCTCTCTGCTCCCTATAAATCCCAAACTAGCCTCCAATAAAAGTAAAAAAACAAATTTGACTTTAAAAAAAAAGTTTTTTGACAAATTTTGGTCTCAATAATCCAACCCTATTTTGGGCTAATATAATTTTAAAGTTACAGACGCGCTCTTTGTGGCGATGCCGCTGTTTTTGTTTGACATATGACATGGTTTGATTGGCTCAGCTGCGCCCACATTGCCAAGGGGCACGACTTGGTCTTAAGCGTCGAAAGCCGGAGGAGGAGTAATTACAAAGACTTCGATCGGTCTCATGGTCGTCCTTAGAATTATATCATAACAACATGCTACTTTTCAGCATGCGTTGTCTTTGCACTTTTTTCTATATAACCGCTGACTGAGACGAATTTCTCGTCTCAGTTCAACAAAAGAAAACAATTAACCACCAACCGATTGTAATGAAAGCTCTCTACTTGTCTTATTGTTCCTCTTCGAATCAATTTGTGTTTACTTAAACTTCAGCTATGAGATAACTCATTGTATCTCAACCTCAGCCAAGCTACATCTAGATTCTGCCTTAATAATTCAGCTACTATATTCTGCATAGAATATTCCTCTTCTATATTCTGCTTAGGTAATTCAGCTATTACATTCTGCATAGAATATACCTCTTCTAAATTCTGCTTAGATAAGTCAGCTACAATATTCTGCATAGAATATACCTCCACTAAATTCTGCTTAGATAATTCAGATTTTGCCTAGAATATACCTCCACTAGATTCTGCTTAGATAATTCAGATTCTGCCTAGATTATACCTCTACTAGATTCTGTCTAGATAATTCTACTATTATATTCCGCCTAGAATATATCTCTACTACTTTTTGTCTGGATAATACAGCTATTATATTCTGCCTAGAATATACCTCAACTAGATTCCGCCTAGACATTTTACAGCTACTATATTCTGCCTAGAATATGCCTCTACTAGATTCTGCCTAGATAATAAATACCACTACTAGATTCTGCATAGATACTATTGTGGGCCACTACACGTGTTCTACTTACAAAACGTACTCAATTCAGCCACGAGTATTATAATTGCATCACCCTACAGTGCACTACACGTTGCTTTTAATTATACCCATTGTACTGCAACTATGGCTACTGTACTTCGAAATTCACTAACCAAAAATCCAACTTTTCATAGACGGTATCACATCTCGTCGTAGGAGGCTGATTATACTGACCGAATGACATTTCAGTTGGAAGCCAAAGGCCACTGTACTGATCTGAATCAAGATCTTCGACGAGGGCGAAGTGATGGCCGTAGTGAGATATAATTTTGACTTGTAATCTATTTTTAATGTGGACGAAGCAATCATATCATCCACTTTACTTGTCGAGTAAACTTGTTCATTGGGCATTCCTGAGCATAAATAATATACGCGTCCAAAAAAGTTGATATTTCAAGCATCCTACAGGTATATTAGGTGTAGCCATATTCTGATTAGGGTCAGGTAGACTATCGTGAAATAATTACGACAGCGCCACCACCCATAACCAACCTGGTTAGCACGGCAATCAGTACAGGGTGTTCATCTGATGTCCAATGCAAATTTTGTGCGAGAGGGTTAGTACAGTTTCCTGCCAGGCCCATAACTAAGAGAAAGATGGAAAACGGGGTGGACATAGTTACTGTGGAAAGCACTTCTGAACCGACAATTGAATAAATGTAGTATCTGTGTAACATCCTAGCGTAATACAAGCAGTAAAAGTGCTTTTATTCGAAAAACTGACACTTGAAAATCAGGAAGAGTCGAAAATCAATGAATATATTTAGATATAGAGATTGCAAAACTCAATAATAATTGCAGGAGCTTAGCAATCTATATTGTGCTCTAGCTGGCAGGCCATGCAAGACTTAGTTCTAAATTCATCAAATCAGTGAAAAATAACTGTAGCATATTTCATTGCAAAAGAAATTAATAAAAAGCTTCCAGAAGAACAAAAGTTATTGTAAAAAGACTGAAAATTTAAAACGAAACCATTCGGTACAGTGAAATCCAAATTTCATGTCATTCTACTGAATTTTTAACCCTTAAGGGACAGTAATTTAAGGACAGTAATTTTAGAGCAGTTGAGACCGCTTAAAGAAATGAAATACTGTACTTTGAATGGTAGAAAATGAAACTGTATGATTTTTACTGAAATTCAATCAAAAATGAGACAATAAAAAAAGTTTATTAAAGCGGTCTCACCAGCTTTAAGGATTAGAGGATATCTATTGGGTACAAAAAGCCAATATCGTTCCTTAGTCCAATGAAATAACTGAAAACGAAATATGACGGAAAAGTGAAAATTCAATTTTTTTATTCATGTACATTGTGTGAGTCTTCCTCTGCTCCGACAGTGTACTGCTGTACGCAAAAAAAGCGAAAAGTTCGTAGTGCCTAGTTGAAATTGTAGTATGAAAACAATGCGGAGGAAGCCTGTGTAACCGATGGACGACAACTATACTGATGACGAAACGTAAAGTACGTCACATCTCTGGAGTTGTCGTCCAAAACAAATACCACAATTCTATGTGTTACGCATACGAATCATTATGTATCGTATCAAGATCATTTTCATTAGTTATAATTCAATTTGAAGTTAATCTTCGTCATCCTTTATGTATATTCTATAATGTATTTCGTGCCTTAGATAGTTTTGAAGATTATACATCGATAAATGGACAACGTCGGGATCAAATATGTAAAAACATTCCAAACTTTTCTTCCATCTCCATCTGAACTATCTACTGGAAGACCCATGAGGTTATTATCTGCTGATGCACGTGCTCCTAACCATGATGAGGATATTTACAAGCAAAAACATGATAACAAACAAACAGAAACTGAGAATGAAACTGAGAATGAAATACAGGGAGCATTTATAGCTTGGACGTCATCAGAATTTGGTATAGGTGCTGATAAACAATTGTTTCAAATATTCGATAAAATTGTTACATGTTTTCGTGAATTACGTCCTGAATATCTAATCGTTATTGCTAATATTACAAGACATATGGGTTTAGGTATGGCTTGGTATATCCATCATGTATCATTTTATAGAATTGATGATTATGAGAGTTATATTATCATTCTGTTGGAGGAGTTGTTAGGTTCGGACTTACTGATATTTTCCATATTTTAGCAAACAGAAAATCTGAAATTTATCTACATTGATTTTACTGTCGAACAATGCATTACATGCCATCTCTTTTACCCCCCATTGTGGTACTTTTCAAAATCAATTTTTACTAATAATGTCATTGATTGAATGGATTGCAAAAAATTGTTCAATCAATATGTAAATGCCATTTTGCACCTTATAGAATTTTACGCTTTCATTTCATGTACTTCTATGATAAAAACAGTCATTTTTCGTTAAAGAGGTATCTAACAAAATAAAGGGAAGGTGATTTAGAGAGTAGCTAACAGCGTGGCAGCAGTAGAATGATTCGTCAAGAACTCAAGTAGCGATGGCCAAGAATGGGCTTTCAGCAGCTGGTAAGCGTTAGTCGCTATCACAGGGTTGGTTCAGAAGTTGGACGATTAATTGGTAAAAGAATTGGAGCGTATTGTTTTCGGTGAAATCTTGAGAGAAATCAAAAGGCTGGTTTCATCTCATTTTTATTGTTTAAGTAATGAAATTTTTCGAGCTAGTGTCAGTCGTTTAAGACCTCATGTTGTAAAGGACAGTTTTTTGAATCGAAATAGTGCGAACGTAGAATACTAAGGTTTCGCTTCATTAGAGGGTTCTGGAAAACGGAGAGTGTGTAATTTATGGGTACTTAAATGTAGCTAAGTATTGGAAACGTGTAATAGAAATAATCACTGAAAATATTTTGCCATTTCTTAAAGTTGTGTTTTGGAAAATGGTAATTGCGAGGAAAAGTGGCAATATGAGGAGGTATAGAAACAGGCGAGGGAAAAAGTGAGGGAATAAATAATTGGAAAAATAAGACAAAGGTAATTTTTTCAAACCTTTTTTTAGCGGGAGGGGACGACAACCGGGTGAAAGAACGGGGATGCGAATATGGTGCGCAGGACAGAATATGCGATAGAGCGGGCGAGGAAGCAAAAGCAGTCAATTTTGATGACATTCGTTGCTGGCATGGGGTCGGAAACCTCCGCGATGATGAAGATACGGTTTTACGAAAAGTACTAACACGCTGCGAGGGACGTGTAACAATTAAACG
>JAULBU010022266.1:0-18866 GCA_032358235.1 Odonthalia washingtoniensis
AACACCTGCCTTTAAACCATTTTGCTGTACTAACTGCGGTTCGTTTAATTTCACAGTCGACAAGGCTGCAGATCCCAAAGTCGTTTTTCTTTCGCGTTCCAGAGGAATCGCGGGATCACCCACATCCTCGCGTGCAAGCTCTTGGAGCTTAGATATCAACTCATGGTACGGGAATCCTCTAATGACAAGTTGATAATCTTAACATTGGTCTTGTGTACACATAACAGGCTATTAGCTAGTATTCTCCATCTATATGATTCTAGGACGGTATACTCCGTGCCGACCAACCTCTGTATCAAATGTTGCACCCTACCTTGGTATGCAGTAAGAATTTCTTTTGTACGCATCTTTATTTTAAGGATTTCTTGATGGATTTCTCGTAGAGTATGCTTATGCTTTGATAAACATTGGTCAAATAATGCTTCCAATATACTGTTCTCGCTTTCCATATTTTGGATTGCTTCTAGAGAACGCACGGTATCAGGTTTGAGATAACGTATTAAGTAGCTTTCTGATAGTATTTTGTATTCATTTTTCTTTCTATCCGCTTCTAATTGTTCGACTTCTGATCTCTTGTCATTCAATAGAGCATTTTTCAGAAGGGCTTCTCCTGAAATTAATTTAGATTTATCATCATAAGTAAAATGACGGTGGAGCTTTTTCTCCACTATTTCTTGGTAGAGATTAAGCTTCCACATGCTGAAGTCTCCGCCGAGCGCGTAACGGCGAAGACCCCTTATGCACAATTGTTTCTTCAAATCTTCAATGCTGCTTATGGTGGTCATAACTTTATAGCTTACTTTAGCAGAGTCTTTCCAGACTTGTAATCGCTCAAGATTTGGGGTTGAAAGGGGTTGTATGAAATAGTAGCGTAGCTTACTTTAAGGTTGTGTCCTTTTATTAAGAGTGTCACTTTACCTTGAGTTACTTGTGGTTTAAGTACAGCTGTGGTGCCTGCGTCACCTCTTACATTTGCAAGCGGACGACGGCCCTGAGCATACAGTGTGCTATGATATGTAATAATACAGTGTAAGTTCCGTCATGCTGTCTTATTACACATCATCAAAAGTAACAATCACGCATTGTCACTACAGATTCTGTCCGCTAGAAACACAAGCAGAACAACAACCCGTTGTACTCTTATTATCAATATATTTACTATCTTTTAAAATTTTCGTTTTAAAACTTGATAAATTTTATTTTAAAATTTGTTACTTTTTATAGTAAAATGTGTAAATTTTTATTTTAAAACGTGTTAATCGATATGTTGGAAATCTCCAACTTGGGACGAGTTTCTGTCAATGGTATGATCTTGTAAATATTAATAATATTAATATTTGCACTTATAATATAACTTGCGTGTCATTTTATTGAGGGTGTAAAAACGCGAAGAAGATCCTTCTTATATACGCTACACGATAATTGCGCGCCCATTCTACTTTGAATAATCCGAAGTGGACAAGTCATAATAATTAGAAGAGTGTCGAGCTGTTCGGTAGAACTCGAGCCCTTTGGATGGATTATACTGTTCTCGGGCACCAGTGTCAGAACGCGGCTCCGCAAAAGACAGTATTAATCAGCGTCGGAGTTCAGGATTGAACTCGCGGCTTCTCGCGAGCTTGTAAAATTATCAGCTCCAGACGATTGGACTCCTTGAAAAGTCGATCATCAAAACACTCGGTCTTTTTTCGAATTTCGGGAAAAGTTGTCTGCTACTTCGATAGATTCAATCTACGTGCGTCTTCTTCGATCCTGCCCTGTTGGGGATTTTCTTGTATTTTAGCCACCTTTTCTCTGATTGCTGTCCTTTCAATTTCGTACTCCAACACCCCGTCCTTCTTAAATCGTAGCAGTCTTTTTCCAGGGTCAAACTTGGTAATAGCATCGGATAAGTTTCTGTCCCGCTTGACCCATCCGACTCCCGTGATTTCGTTCCTTTGGTACGACTGTCTGGCGGCGCTGATGTCTATAATTAGCCTTTTTCGATCGTAGTGGAGGATTTCGTTATCACATGGAAGAGTGAAGCAGAGTTGGTGTATATACACAGAGGAATTGACTTGTGAAGTAGTGATTGTAGATCATAGCGAAGCAGAACTGCGGATTTGGTGGCGTCCGCAAACGCGAATACTTCGCTTCCCAGAACTAACTACCCTTCTAGATTTTTGGCTTGAGTAATGTATAAGGTTAGTCTTTCCAGTTCCATCTTTCAAGAAGATGAGATATTCTACTTGTGACGACAGGTCCTCGGTGTTTACAATGGGCCCGTCTGAAAACTACCATTTTCAAGGTGTCCTCCTTGAGTTGAGGGAATGGCTGTCCCAAGTCAGCGCTGCTTTTCAGATGTTTGATGATCTTTTTCGAAAGTATTACTTTTAGATAGGCCGAATTTGGCTTGAGTTACTTGTGACAGGATGCTGACAATAGCGACGAAATCCGGTCTGCAGTTGGAGAGCCACACAATTTGATGTCTCAGAGATCTAAAAGGTTTGGAGGTAGTGTCCGACGGTAGTAAGTTGAGCTGTTTGATATAGTCGGTTTGTTTCATTTTGGATGTCGCTCCGTCTAGTTGTATTTCTATACCGGAGAACGGAAAAGGTAGCACCTACCTTGGCTTGGAATCGGATTTCCGCTGGGTTCTGACGCTGAGGTTCTCGAAATCACGATTGCCACAAACGATGCTATCATCTACATATGATCCGGTCATTCATTCTAACCACCCATCTTTTTCCTGTTTGACATACAGACTGAGGTAGCCAACTGTATTAACAATGCCCAGGTCTTCTTCTCCTTGTCTGCTCAAGTGCAAGTTTAAGGTATCAATCCAATAATCCCCCGCATCTGTCAGGCCGTAGAGTGGTTTCTCAAGCTTCAGAACAGTAGAGGGTTCGACGCTAAACCAGGCGTGAGGTTTCACGTAAACGTTCCGAGTCAATCCCTCGCTCTGTATGTACGCCTGAGAGACATATTGAGACCAGATTCCAAAGACCGTTATTCCTGCAATTGACAACAGGAGGCGAATATATCGATGTCGCAATGTTGGATAATATTGTGACCCTGCACGACGTATCGTGCCTTGTACTTTTCTTCTGATGTTCCTACATTTCTTATTGTGAGTAAAAACCTCGTCCCCAAAACGTTAGAATCTGTTGGTAACGGCTGAACTTTTACTATTTTGAAATCTCCGCGGGACACCAATCCGTTGATTTTCACTTTCATTCCTCGATGAATGGTTGGGATGTTGATCTTGGATCGCTTGGTTGGAGTACTTTCGTGAAGTAGTTTGAGACTTGTTCCAATGCAGTGTGATTAGTTATGAATCGTTTCAGGTCTCGATCTCTGAATCTCTTTCCTGCCAGGAATAACTGCTACTGAGCTGAATGGCTTGACTACTACTTTATCATTCACCCATATAATCTTCGTTTCTATCCTCGCAATCGTCAGCAGTCCTTCCCATCGCCTTGATTTTCTCTGTATACCCTTACTAGGTCGCCGATTTCCAGCCTGTACTTGATTGTCGGTGGTAGATTAGAAGCCAAAGCCCTTCTAATCCTACTTTTTGCGTGAATGCTGTTCATCTCAGGTTGTGCGCTAGCGAGTACATTAATTCGCTCAAGCTAAGATGGTAGATTCGTACTGGTCACTGGGAATGCAAGAGGGATACCAAATACTAGGAGAGATGGCGACAGACCAGATGGTCCTACCGTATCATTTAAAGCTTTAAACGCTATACTAGCCTGAATTCATCTGTGATCTTCGGATGTTCCCGTTGCAATTTTCCAAATATCCGTCGTATGGGGTGGTGATATGATTCTCCTGCACCGATTGAATTATGAGATTCAATCGGGCTAAATTGGAGATCTACTCCCTGAAAGCCGGCGGCTACTATAAATTCCTCAGACTTGAATGAAATTTTCTAGTCTAGTCTGATTCTATTCTGATAACCCGCATATACTGTTGCTCAACATAAAAGAAAGTGGTACCACAGCCTGTAAGATGCTTTTCATCGATAATGAAGGCGTTCTAGTACCCTGTCTGTGTGTCTACGACGTGTAGAATCGGTTTCCCATAAAGCCACATCAGGTCCATTGCTAATTCTTGATTGAATATGATTTTGTCAGGTGATAGAGCTGCTAGAAAGCGGAAAGGGGAAGAGTGGAACTCCTGGCAGAAGTCGCATGGTAGTAATATTTCACTTAAAATGGACTTGATTGATGCTGAGAGTGTCGGCTTTGCTCGTAGAAGCATTTGAAAGAGTTGCTCAGCAGGTGGATGTGACATTTGTATGTGGAGTCTTTCCAGTTCCTGTCTTGTATACAGAATTGACTTTGTTGACGGGACGATGAACGAGTGTTGATTTATAAAGACAAAGTTGAGGTGCCATGGACGGTTAATTGGTTTGATGATGTTTTCGTTGTAGTCGAGAATTAGATGATACAGAAGTAGATTATCTAGTCTGACGAGTAGAGGTATGTAGATATTTACCACAGGTAATGGGATTTCCATAAAGGAACCGTTACTTAGTGGCAGTCGCGATGTGAAAGTACCGCAGATTTGATGGATTGATTCGGCGAATGAGAAGAAGGCCGAGTCTTCTTTTAGGTTCATCCGGATGTTGTACATATCGCAGTATACTTTAAGCTGTCGAAATCCTACGATTGAGACGGCTGCACCTGAGTCTAAGAAGAATCCGTGAAATTGATCATGAGATTTTGAACTTGCTGCATGGTCCACGATGCCAATCGGTGGTAGTGATTTAAGTAACTCTCGCGATATTTGGTCTTGAATTTTCTTGCTTTCCTTTGTTACCTTGTTATCTTCTATGTTTAGGATTTCAGATGTCATCGGGTTACTTGTGAGATTGATAAATTCTTTTGGGCGATTCCCTTTCATAAGCACTTTCGGTTTTGGTCATATCAAGGGCGCTGCTCGTGAATTCTAGAATCCTTGCGTCAGGATCGGCCAGTATTAGTGAAAAATTTGAGTGCTTGTTTCGATCAATCGGGTTGTAATACTCGTCCGGAGGTTGTTGCCATATGTGGAAGTCTTCTTTTGTTGATTGTTCGTCTCCGTCTTGAAATAGTTCGTGGCATGGGCTTTCGGGGAATGTCACTTTATCTGAGAGTATCTGGTTGAGGTAGAACATGGTGTGAGGTGGTTGATTGTGGGAGTTGAAGAAACTTTCCTCTTCTGAATTGAATTTTGGGTCTTCTGTAATTTGTGCTTTGTCGAAGAAGTTTGTATGCAGTGATACTGTTTTGATGGGATGTGGATGTTGGAAAGATATTGGTGTGCTGTGTTGTGATTGTGCTGTGTTTCAATCTGTCGTTGAGTTTTTTTCGAGATGTACCGGTGCCTATCTTTTCGACTATGTATATTTCTTCGATAATGTTCGGAGTGAGTCCTGATTTTTGTAGAGTCTCGTAATGGATGTGAGCAATACCATGGTGAAATCCTTGTAACTTCGCCTTGTAACTTGCGTTTTTCTTTATCTTGTATTTGTATTTTGGTTGGTTACATTCGTATTGGTAATGTCCCATCTCTTCGCAGTTGAAGCATTTGATATACTTCCTCCTGGATTGGTAGCTGCTATATCTGCTACTATCTTTCCTGCGATTGTTTCGATTGTAGGAATTTGAACTGCGATGGTTGTATCCGTTGGTCTTGTATCTTGGTCGGTCGTATCGTTTCTGTCCTGCGAAGTTGATTATGTAATGACTCTGTTCTTGAACTTGTTCTGTATTTGAGTCACTGGAGTAGTCTGAGTTTGGTCCTGGTGCGTCGAATCTTTTTTGATAGTCTTTGCTTCTCTGCCCGACGAGATTAAGGCGATGAACATGTGGCTAAGAGTCTTTTGTATTTAAGTTTTGCTCCGTTACGAAGTCCACAATGCAGGTGTACATTTCGTCGCTGAGGGACATGAAAAAATACGGCGTGCGAAGTCTTCCTTTTGCTATCTTTGCCCATTGTACTTCTTGGTAGCTGTTATCAGATGGTGCATTTGATCATCTCATTACCCTCCCTCTCAGCCGAGATTGGTATTAATTCCTCAATTTTGTTGACGAGGTCCAGTAGAGCTTCTTCTTCAGCGGCTCCATTCTCCATAAACTGCTCAACTCTAAGAGCTACCAATTTATTAGAGGTTCTTTCTCTTCTAGCCGTGGTGAGAAAGAAATTGAAAAATGTCTCATTTATTTCCTTCCACGTTTTACCTTCTTTTCTAAGTGACCAGTATCGATTAGCGTATTACCTTTAAGGGTATGCCTTAGAAGTGCAATACGGTGCTCTTCTAATAAGTCCGGGTGGCGGCACAGTTCCATGAAGTCATTCCGGTGCGTGATCCAATCTTCTATGATTGTGCCTTGGTAGTTGTTCTTGCTGGATTTCGTGAAAATTGAGAGGACCATCTTCCTTACGGATAGAACGAGTTCCTCGATGTAACGTGTTCGATACTGCAGCTGGTTATTCTAGTTTGGAAGATTTTGGTATTGTTGGTTTGGACTGTAACGCTGTTCAGGTGGGCTCGGATCACGAAGATCGTACTTTGGTTCTTCTTGAGGAAGATCCTCCGTTAGTTAGAGCTTGCTGAAATTCACATTCGCGCGTCTGTCTGTCTGTATGTAGTTGTAATTAGGATTGGTTGTTTTTGTTTTGTTTTCTACTTTATCATGCAGTCTGGTAGATTCTTTTGCGTTTGTTCCGTATGCCTGATTTCGCTGTCTCACGTCTTGTGAGGTTTGGTGTGTTCATACTGCTGGCAGAACTGGTGCTGATGCTTCTATTTTGTTTGCTGATGTTTGCACTCGAGATAGTGTCTTGAGTGGATCTGATTTGTCGTCGGTCAGTGATGATTTTGGTACTGGCGCTGGTTGGGATTGTTGAGCGTGCTGGTGGTTGTTTGCTACTGGGAGGAAATATTGATGGGGATGGTATTGGAATGCTGGGAAGGATTGAAAGGGCTGGTAGGTTGGGTGATAAAGATGCTGTTGCAGGTACGGATGAATCTGTGGCATAGGTGATGGTGAGTTTGGGATTTTCTGCTGGTGTAAATTGTGGGGTGGATGAAAGGGCTGGTTTGATGATGGATAATTTGGTGAATGAGCAGGTGGGTAAAAGAGTTGATTTTGAGTTGAATAATTGTTTGGGTGAGAATGTTGGAAAACGGGAATTTATTGAGATGGCAGAGATGGAGTTGAGGTTACTGGTGTTTGTTTTGCTTGGATGGTTGGGTCGTGCAGTTGCGGATAGGTTGGGGGAAGAAGTGGTGGAGGAGTAAGATGCGTAGGATGTGGTAGTGCTTTAGGAAGTGGGACTATTGGGGTTGCTTTGGGAATTGTTGTTGCTTCTGCAGTCGGTGCAGCTTCTTGAATTTCATCTCTTGCTGATATTCTGTAGTTGAGTAGCGTCTTGTTGCTTTAGTAGTATCTTTCAACTACTCATTGAGCTTGGTTTTCCATAGAGAGTGGATGAATTTTATCGCCACGTGCGCATTTGCTCTAACAGACGGGATGTTGCAATTGATCTCGAGTTGTTGGAAGATGGAGCTGATGCGCCGGTAGATTGAAGTATCTTTTTGATTGGATTCGGAGATGAAGATTGCTTTATGAATGTGCTGAATTAGTTCTTTTCTAAACGCGTAGCCTTTCTTTACTGTGCTAATTGCATCTAGAATGACTGAGATGGTAGATGCAATGCTGGGGTTGCTGGTATCGATGAGGTTGAGCGTGGTTAGTGGAGAGTTATTGAGAGCGGGAACCGTTTCAGGGTTGGCGCTTACTTTTATGCTCTCCTCGATTTGTTGCTCGCTTGTCGCAGTCTTTTCTAGCATTGTTTCGTTGTCTGTTGGTGATTGAACCTTTTCTGATGATGATGACATCGTGCTTTGATGGTTGTTTTTGATGATTTCGGCTGATTTTTTTTGTTTTCTTTTGTTTTTTCATAGGGTTTGCGCGTTTGGTCTGATACTGGTGGAAAGTATGGACGTTTTATTGCTGAGTTCCGGAGTTTTCGGGTGTGCTACTGGACAGATTCTGTCGATAGTACACTGCCAAAAAAGCGGACTCCTTCAGGGAATTGATTGTACTAATTTGGTTGTTTGTTAACAACGAAGCAGTTGTAAGTTAAGTTATCGATTAACTTAATCACGATTGTTGGAAAGATCTAAATTGAGACGTGTTTATGTCAATGGTATGATTGTGTACATATTACTATAAATTATTTGTCCTTTTATTGAGGGTGTAAAAACGCGAAGAACATTCTTCTTATATACGCTACACGATAATTGCGCGCCCATTCTACTTTGAACAATCCGAAGTCATAATAATTAGAAAAGTGTCGAGTTGTTCGGTAAAACTCGAGCCCTTTCGGGAGGATTATACTGTTCTCGGGCACCAGTTCCAGAACGTGGCTCCGCAAAAGACAGTATTAATCAGCGGCGGTGTTCAAGATTGACATCGTGGCTTCTCGCGAACTTGTAAAATTATCAGCTCCAGACGATTGGACTCCTTGGAAAGTCGAACATCAAAACACTTTATTTTAAAACTTGTTAATAATTAGTTAATAATGTGTTAATTTTTGGTTTTTTTAAGTAATAACCCTATGACCGATTTCCTCTACCATACAGTTGCTATGGGGAAAAAGTCCAAAATTTCATGTGTTGTTCTACAAAAGATCTATTTACAGTACAGTTGCTATGGGACTAAAAACACAAAATTTCATAGCGTTATTCCGTAAAACATCTATTAAAAAATCTCAAACATTACGGTGCGAAACGACTGACATGTAGAACCTATGTGTGAGTATACAGTACGTAAAAGAACAGTTGGGCAACAATTCTGGCTGTCATCTATTGATTTGAAATTGTTCATTTACTCGTCTTGCGTAGCGAATTATGTATCCAAGGCTTAAAAATGGCCCAAATGAAAAATGAAGAATATAAATTTTATATTGAAACGACTTTGAGAGTGTCAAGGAGAAGTCGTTTGTTCTTCCGAAATATGATTATCTGCGGATTTTGGCATTTATCACAGCATTTTACAAACACATTGTTTTGAACAAGCGACTTGGCAACTTTGGTCAAGTCGTTTGTTCAAGTATTATCCCACGTGTTTACCCCTATTATCCCTTATTGCCTTTATATTCCACCCATACGCCAACACCAATCCTCTATTTCCGCTATATCCCCCAACTACAATTTTCCCCTACAAAAAAGATACAATCCATTTGTCATGTCAAAGTCGTTTCAACTGAAACGACTGTTGTTTAGTCGTTTGAACAGAAAAATATCCTACATTTATTACTTTCTTTTTTTATGTTGAATTATTCTCTTCTTCTTCATATTTACAATTTCGATTATGGTGCAATCGATGGATTACCCTATATTTTGAATGCAAAGAGGTAATGCCCTAATCTTTTTTGAATTGACACCAAAAATTCTCCATAAATCGTGCTGGATATTTTAAAAAGCAAATAGAAAGAGATTTGCATTTCTGCGCTATGTATAACGTTTTGCTTATAGATCGTCAAATATTTTATGTATATGAACTATTCTGTTCTTTGTCAGAATTTTAAGATACTTCTACGCATAGAACTATTACGAAATGAACTCAGTATTTGCTATTACTACAAAACTTCTCAGGGGTTTTCTCGAGAATGTTTTCCTCGTGTCTTAATTTCTCGTTTGCGTTACACATCTCAAAAATTGTAGCCCCATATATAATCAAAAGGGCTATTTATTGTAAGTAAAATTAATAGTGATAGATCCTCCTGCTATAGTACTGATCCCGGTTGATAAATTCAATGCGTTTCCTTTCGTAGAAGGTGCATCTTGCTCATTGCGTTTTGTAATCATATTCAAATTACCCTTAAAATTTGAAAGACCACGGCATCCAACTGGATTAAAAATGATTCCCGCTTCAGAGTCTTCATTAAGCTTTCTAAATTTTGAAACAGAGGCAGGTAGAATTTCTGGTGTTTCGCAAAAATCTTCTTTAGAAACAGTAGCATTCTTATTGTCAACCATTTTAACCGATTTGAAAATTTCTTCTACTTCCATATTTTCAATAGAACGCTTTTTTCGACCATCTTCAGATATTTCAGCTCCAAAGTCAAATATATCTTCTTCTTGTTTCTTCCCAACAAGCCCCTGTAAATTTTCATAAATTTTATGGGAAAGAACTTCTCTATGACCCGTCAACATCGTAAGAGAAGAATCAACATTTCATTTCTCCAGCAATAAGGTGACCACGCTACCATGGATTCCATGAGAAACAATTCCGTTCTTTTTTCCATCTCCCGTTATTCCTTCCTATCTACAGACCTCTGAAACAATACTACAAAGCTTATTTATACCTAAGTGTTGCCGTTTGAAAATGTGTCCAACGTTTTGCCGTTATGATTTGTACCCAAAAAAGTATCAGTTGGTGTGTTCATTAACTTTCATACTTACATATAAGTATTAATATCCTTGTAAATATTTATAATTCCTTCTGCAATATCCCTGTACCAAAATACAGACCTCTGCTGCCATATATCTAACAGAGTTCAATCCTCCAGACTTTGTTTTGGAAGCCCCAACTCTGCTACCTATTGCTGATCAAATTTTCCAAACCTTCTCTCCCCTCATAACAGTATGTGTGAATTGAATTAAAGTAAGTTCCACAAGTGCTGTAGGGCGCAATGAAGTCGCTAAGGCGATGTTAAAATTTTTTCTTGTTTGAAGGCCTCCAGGAGTTTATGGTGACAAACTATTTAATTTGTACAATTTATTTAGGTAATCCATAGAAAGGACATTGTGACTTTCAACTAAATTCCCTTCAGCCTGTTGCAAGCTAAATTTGTTGTCAACAACCGGCATTAAACGCTCTCGCGGATACGCAAATACAGGTCCCTCTAAAATGTTTAGTTCATATCCCCAATCATATGTAAAGAAACGTTGAATAACTAGTAAATATCCCATCATTGTTGATGGTTTAACTTTTTCACATGCCGCTGTCCGGTAATTAACAACAAACGCAATAAGAAAAACGTTTACTATTTTTAGTTCCTTCACAGTCTATTGGCAATAAACATGGTCTAAACATCCACCACTTTCATTCGAAAATAAAAAGTTTCTTGTTTCTAGAAACTCCCAGGTAATTCTATTTTCGGGATCATCTAATGTGTATGCACGGACGTGCGGCGTTGTTCGAAATAGTTTATCCGCAATGCACTCAGTTTATACAATAAATCTACATAGTGCATTAATAGAGGAATTATTAGCACGCAAGGTATTTTTTGGGACGCGTTTCCCAACCAATATATCGACATCATTGGAGTGACGCAGATGTTAAATTTTAAATTCTCAATACCACGGTGGGATTTCTGGGATGCCGAGCTCATGCATGCAATTGTCGTCCATTTATTAAAACGCGAAGTAGGTTAGTAATATAAAGTTACGACGATCAGAAGGCAACCGAAGATGTCTGCAAAAGAAAGTAGGAAAGGAGGCTGGCGACGGAAATAGGGAACTGTGGTGACGAAGAAGTGGGTCAATATGGGAAAAGAAAAAAAGATATAAGTGATTTCTGTAACCTAGAAATTTTCTGTAACCCAGAAAGTGATTGAGAATTAAATTTGTAAAGGTAGGTATCTACCAAAAACCTTTGGATCCATTACATAAAGTTTCTTTTTTAAATCTCTCTTTAAAGAAAGATAAATCTATAAAGGGCCTGACTTATTTTAATAAATACGTCCCTTTTAGCAAACTTTTTTTAAAGAGTTTTGAAATATATAAAATTTGTGAAAATTAGTCAAAATAATTTTGTGGGGATCGTACACTTCAAAATGAATCACTAATTACAAAAGTATTTTTTTAGAACGTTTTGAAATGTATTACTGTAGGTACTTATTATAGTGACTTCATACAGATTAGTAATTAGTATACACATCACTGAACTACCAATTCAGTGTCTATACGTTCTGAAAAGGCTTCGTGAAGGCTTTATACAGAATAGTTCGTATACAAATTACATCTAATTACTGGCGAATTATTTGAGCGATATTTATATCCCCTATACAGTATTGTACTTTTCATATGACAATGATGTCAAAACACAGCTGGTGGAAAAACATGTTGTTCACCGGCATACTCATGCTAGAAATAGGCCCTTCTGTGCGATATTGGCGACTCGGCTTCGCCTCGTGCCAATATCTGCACACTTGGGCGATGTCAGTACTCGTTGCAGGTGAACAACACACACATGTCTCCTTCACAAGAAATCATCAAAAAAGTCATTCTACGTACAAGTCTTCGTCGGAAATTGATACATATTTCTGACAATTACCATAAGAAGCTAAGAAAAGCATCAACAATATTATTTGTAGACTTAAAATGTCTACACCAGTATTCAATGCGAAAAAGAAAGAAGAATCCAAGAATATACTTTAATTATGGAAAGAACTGCAATGAACTCAGTGATACATTTTTTTGAAGGCTTCAAAAGTTCAGAAAAGAACAAGTGCAAAAACCTATTAACATGGTGAAATAATTATTCTCTAAATCTACAAATAGAATAAGCACAATCTCTGCCGAAGTAATGATATGTGTAACGCTTCCAATATTGGCTGGTGATAGTTACCTCGACGTTACTTAGCCATATGATGTCAGCACAAAAAAGTATATGAAAGTGTAGCTGGAACAATAATTGCTCAAAATAATGTTTTGAAGACATTTAAATTTAACACGACTGAAGTTGATTGTAAAAGAAAAGAAAAGGGTTTAAGGAAGTAAGAAAAAACCCAATTGACTGTATTGTAGTGCCATAGATGGTATAGTTATTGAGATTACTAAGACGTCAACTGAAGATGTAAGTGATTCTCGAAAATATATGAATAGAAAAGGGTTTTTGCTGTTGTCGCACAAGCTGGTGTTACTGCAGATTATAGGTTTGTTTGTTTATCTGTAAAGAATTCCGATGGGACACAAAATTTCATAGATTTCCAAGAATCATCTCTTTATAGATTGGTACAAGATGGAAAACTACCAAATTGGGCAATCATAATTGGAGATGATGCATACGTAAATAAACTAAATGTAGTGACACCATATAAAGGACGAAATATTCCAAATGATAAAGATTCTTTTAATTTTTACTATTCTAGTTGTAGAATGGAAATAGAACAAGCATTTGAAATGGTTGTTAACAGATTTGAAATCTTTTGGAGTCCAATTAAGTGCAGCTTGTGGAAAACTACATTAATAATTTAAGTGGCTTGCAAATTGCACAAGTTACTAATAGATAAAGAGGATGAAAAGGAATTTGAAATTATTCTCGTACATGATGGAAACAGTGTTGAAGGTGAATCTGTTATGAATCTGCAAAATAATTTGCATACAGAGGTGGAATTGATGATATCAAGGAATCACAGAGTTACTGATAATCGTCGAGAAGAAATTAAAGATGAACTTCATCAACGTGGATATATTAGACAAAGAGTTTGATATTCTATTCACTTGATTTAGATAAATCTTTTAAAAGGTTGTCAATGACGTTTTTAAAAATGAGTTTCTCATCTTTTGAAGATAGTAAATGGCCTTGTTTTGCTTTTCCAATGCAGATAGTTTTCGTTTACTGATATTTGGCATCCATAGCCATTATTTTTACTCTATCTAATTCTACTTCTTCAGTTTGATCTACTAATTGAGAATTAAAAGGTTGTAAAGCTAAAGCAATTTTTGTTGAAACAAAGTTGCATCTATTTTTCAAATTTTTCTACTACGATTATCATAACTACTATTTGAACCAGATTTATCTTCATCATATTGTGCATCTTATGGTAAAAGTCTTGTACAAATTTCTTCAAGCTGAGAATTTATACCAAAAATAACAGAATGCATACAATATATATGTTTTATTTATGTAGTCTACAAATGCATCAGGATCACCTTGCCTTGTACCTTTATAATGAGTAAAACATGTTCCATATTAAGATCTTAGTTCAACAATTTTCTTTTTTAGCGGTAAAGAATCACATACATGAGATCTCTGAGATGGATTTAATCCATTTATGATTTCAAATGTAACACCTCCTCTAATTGTTTCAATTCTACTAGGTTCAAATTGTATATCATTCAAAAGTGATACCATTTCATCCCACGGGTCTTCAATTTGAGCATCAAGTTCTGCTCCATTATACACATTTGCAATTATTTCACGAGCTACACGCAATATTGAATTACCAAACACATGAAGCAATCGACAAAATTCATCACTCCCAAATTGTGAGATTATTGTTCGCCCTGTTTCAGTGGTAGATGAGATTATAGCTGCTTGCGCTTCTCATGTAATATCAAGAATTCATGCTTTAACTTGTAAATCTGAATCAAATTGTGGTACATCACCTGTTTTCTATATTATTGTTTCAACAGATCTATTATTTTCGGATATATGTACAGATGTAGATGGTAAATCCACTACATTTTTGCTGATTCAGGTAATGTTAGTCTTTCATGTTCAACTTGATTATCATCCTCTTCATATTCTAATAATATTAAATTTTCTTGGATATCTCTTTGAGATACCCCTTCGTACCATTTTAATACAAACAATTTCTTAATTTTGTTTCTTTTTTCTTTAAAAGCCCCACTTACTTTAAGTTTTTTAGTATATTTCTTAATACTTGATCAGATATAAAAGCAAAACAAATTCCATTTTTTAAACTATCTACTAGTGAAAAAACAATTGGTGATGGATGATAATCATCATCGGTATCATTACGTGCAGAAGAATATATTTCACTATCACTATGATTAATTATTTTATTAACAGTATTATGTGGAGTATAATTATAGTTTTGATTTGTATTATCATCATTAGCAGGAATTATGTACGCCGGTGCAATTAAAGATTGTATTTCTGAAGGTACAATTTTTGGTTCTTGTAAAGACACACCAGGGCGTGAAACATATACACGAGGAGATGCACGAGGAGATGGGGAAATATTGTTTTCAATTGAATGTGATGCATTAACTTGACTTACCTGATTCGATTCTCGACGATCATCGTTGTTCTGCATGATGAAAACGTTACGTTGTAGATGTATAATAATGGTGGATGAAGAGTAAAATGAAGAATTCATGTCAAAAAATGGTAACAAACAAAGTGAAATACCCTGATTAAAAATATGCACATATGACGACGCAATGGAGAGAAATCAATAAATCAACATTTCGAAAAGAAAGAAAATCACCCTGACATGTTGATTTTTATTCAACAGTTGAAAAATTCTGAAAAATTCTGAAAAATACTTTAATGCTATTGGCCGTTAGGAATCACCAAATCACCTAATCACCAGAAAAATATTAATAGAACGGCCCTCAGGGCCGGGCCTTTTTTTGAATATTTTTGCTCCCAGGGCCGTGGCCGAGATTTCTGTTGGAAATTGAGAGTACACCTGTCATTATAGATAATGTACCAGTGTCTTCGGTTCGACTCGATAACTTGTAAATTGGAAGACATTCAGCTGCATTATGACACATCAGTGGTATTACACTGTATTAAGGCCTAATGTGAGGAAGCAGAACGACTCGTACGCCGTCGTAACAAAATGACGGAAGATGAAACGAAAACAGAGACGAGTGCGCATAAGAGTGTACAAAAGGAATAGGAACACAAGTAAGTCGGATTGAAAGAATAAAGAACCACACTCCTTTCAAAACTTGCCTAATCAACGCAAATTCAACTTATTTTAACTGATTAAAAGTCTGGGATTCTACCACAAGTAAAGCCACTTCACATCACTCAATAAGCTGAAATGACAACAGAACCCAAGGAGGCATAAGTCCAACAATCATGCCTTCAGCGGTCTACGTTGTTCCAAACTGGGCAAAACTTTCGGTACGTGGATGCAAAATTTCTACCAAACGGTAGGAAAGAAACTCCACCGCTACTTCCCATACGACAATAGATTCAAATACGTCATATCAAAGCAGACTGGTAAAACTGCAATAATTATGACTGTGGGAACTGAAGCAGAAATCTCTGCAGTAACCGAAAAAGAATTTGAAGACAAAATATTAACACACAGCTATCTGATAGGTTGTCTCGCTCTAGAGACTATTCAATCTCTGGAAGCCATGGAGACATCTAATGAAGATGGAAGTATCCGAAAGGCATTGCTCGATCAATGTCAATCAAAACACAAAGATATCCTGAGACAAAATGCATCAAGAACTGATCAATGTGGAAATGGAATCCACCGAAATACTCTTGACTTATCAGGGACAGGTACAGCAACTCACAAATAGATTGGTGGGAACGGACTATATATGTCCCGCACACTAACAGATGGGAATTAGGACTAAAGGGTTACTGGATGTCTATACAACAAGTGTTTGAATGATTAATTTGTCATTCGACGAGCTGCCATATCACGCTCTAATGGCTAAACTGCAGAAGTTAGCGAGGGAGGATGTGGGTGACCCTATTGTCCCATTGGGACGTCATCGGAAGTTAAATAATCTTATCTGATACATTATCAACAGTGGAAAAGGAAGGAATGGTAGAAGAATTAAAACTTCAAGAAGTAAGTTTAAAGGAAGTAGAACTGGTGCAAGGAACAAGGGCACATGAGGCATGAGAGTCTCAGAAGGAAGACGGGAATAACGAAAACCAGCCTAACGGAAAATGATAACGTAGAACAAGAGGGAAATAAACACTTTTAATACTTCATAAAAGACCACGTTTATATAATAAAGGTGTCCCAGAAGTAGAATAAGAACGAATAAATGAACCCTGGATAGTAGACTCGGTGGCATCTCATCATTATACAGATGACAAGGCACATTCATTCGAAATGCACAACTTCACATGGAATTGTAACTAGAGCTGAAACAGAGACTCTAGAAATTACTAGGATAGGAGAAAAAACATACGGTCAAGTAAATCTTGTACTAGTAATAGGGAGAAGACTACTGTCCGTTGGACAGCTCCCTAAGAATCCGAGGATAAGTCCCAGTTTCAAAGGTCCAGCATGCACAGTCACGCACAGAAAATGTGTGACTGAAGTGGGGAAAGTGGTTAATGGCAATGTTTATCGAAATGTAAGATTGGGACAGAAACAGAAACATTTGAAATAAGAAAACTGCATAGACTTAACCAAACTATGAAATTTTGAGTGCTTCAAACAAATTACTTGTGAAAGGTTTGAAACGAGATTCAATAGATCGTTTCCTAGCTATGTCTAAGCGAGTCACCTTACAGAATTATTGATAAATAGGAGATAAAATAGAATGTAACGATTGAGGTGCTATAATACGACATTGTTAGGAATAGCAATAAAGGAATTGTACGTAAAAGAAAGCAACGTTGAATGAAACTCACGTTGATCACGTCTTATCAAAGAAGCCGTGCAGTCCATGTTCATGAAAAGTTGTGCACACATAATTATTGTCGTCGTCGTCGATGTTGGGCAAGCCCTTTGTTAAAACTGATATGACATGTTCGGAATAGCTAGATGAGGATGAGAAAGACAATGACGGTAATGAGGAATATCGACAACAAAGTTCATAACGTTGATGAATATGACGATTCGAATGTGATTCAAATTCCCTTGAGACGCTGTGAACGAAGGGAAGGGACAGTTAGTGAAACGAAAGAGGATAGTCTGTATTTTTCAAAAACAAATTACCCCAAAAGTGCTACGATTTTTTGACTTCAAAAAGTCCCAAATATACTACGGGTTTTTTTGAGAATCACATTGGGGAATCTTTGCGATAATACTGCCCATAGTAGCAACATTAATTTCCAAATATTCAATTGACAGTCGAAGCAAAATTGAAAACACTTTCACTGGTATGTCTCCAAAATCATTTCGGAAATCTCAAACGAGTTTCAAAATATTTTTGCAGTGACTTTGATGTTGCATTTTATTTGATGTTCTGTTAAAACAAATTTGAAGATTTCAAAACACAGCCAAAATTAATTTGTATTCATTTGAGGGGGAATAGAATTCTATATATATATATATATATTCCTTTTTTTCGGTGGAATGTGGATATGTTTTCCAAAATTCATTTGAAGGTTTCAAAATACTGTCAAAAATAATTTGATTTCCTTTCAAGTGATACATAACATTTTCCAGGACATATCTAAAGTTTCCAAATAATGTCGAAAATAATTTGATTTTGTTTTGGTGGAATGTGTATATGTTTCACACAAATCATTTGAAAGAGTCAAAATTATTGTGAAGGTGTCAAACTTTATTGGAAGTATTTTGGGACAATGGCGAGAGGTATATGCAAAAGAATATTACTTATTCCAGAATACTGCACGAAATTGTTTGGAAATATTCTGCATATCCGCATACTATGCTAGTAGAATTGTGGTATGCAGAATTTCACATATGGAAGGGGGCGTGTCACATATATCACGGTGACACTAGTATGGCATACCACATACGTCGCATTGACCAGTAACTGAAAATATATTTTGGATTTAGTTACCACTGTTGTTGTGATTGCGGATGATGTGATGGAGTTGGTGGAATAATTTTCGATTTCGTGCTGAGCAAAATTGTTCTTCTGATTTTGGATTTGTACGAAGTTCAGTGGCGACAGTATGCACTTGATTAGGGCCGCACTGGTATAAGTCTTGAACACATGGTTCAATCGTACAAAATAGGGATCTAGTGCATTTGTTCGTGCGTAACTATCCAACGGTGCGGAAGATAGCATACGTGGAAGTTTTGGCCGCTCCGTCGCGTGATATTCCTGTGGTAACATAGAAAAATCATAATTATCACCAGGAGTTATTTTTTCTTCGTGTGGGAGATCGTTTGAATCAAATTCTTTCGGACGCGCAACAATAGTGATCACATTGTTTAGATTTCCA